>MU225876.1:2784544-2802491 GCA_018584345.1 Thuja plicata
GGTCTATAGTGGATGTAAAATGGCCAATAGAGCCAATCAAATGATGTAAAAGCACTTGAACTGCTAAAATATGGAATTTGCCTATATTGGCAAAATAAGCCTATAAGGCTCATATGGGGGTTAGTATGCTTAGAAAGGTTGTTTATAAAACTTTAAGAGTCATAATAAGGGATATTAGATTCATGTTGTCAAGTTGACAACATTGGTTGTCAACTTGACAACTTTTAATCATTTTGTTATAACAGTCGGTTGTGTGACTGTTATTAGATAGTTTGGGGTAGTTAGTGGTTGCAGTCAGTTTTGGGAGTCTATATTATTGTAAATCCATGTGAGTGGAAGCATGGTATGGGATTATTAGGAGTTTTATAAAGTTTTTGTGTGTTGAAGATACAATGTAATGAAGTTTTCAAATTAATAAACATTAAATTTCTGCAAACTGTCTATTCTCTGCCCATGAGGACAGTCATTAATTTTGTGCATTCAAAAGTCTGAAACCATGTAATATTGATTGGATAATGATCTGAAGTGGTTTTATATTGATTTATTGTCATTTATGTGGATTTAGATTTTTATATTATGAATTTTTGAGGTAGAGAACATAAGTTATTCTTGACTATCCCTGTATTGATTTTGTGCAACCAGCAATTGTCTAGTTTGAAGTTTCCATGAAGATCTAGGATCTCCCACTTATTGTGGTGAATGTATCTTGTGGGAGAGACCTAATACATGTAAAATATGTTTCCATATATTTTTTTATGTAGGGATGGACAAGAGATTGAGAAAGGGATCAGATATTTTCAAAGATGATTGTTCCAGACAAATGTAGTCCAGTACGTGGGGCATATCTCCCAAGTACACTGTTGGATCTTTATGAATTTGGGATATGTTAAAGTAATCCTAATTTTTCACATCCTCACCAAAGGGATTTAGAAAATAATGTTTTTGTCAAAATTTATAGACACCTATGTACGGGTCTATGTAGAGGACAGTGATAAGGCAGTTTGTGGTGGATTTCCTTCATGAATATGTTGGGGGAGTTTTGTGAAGGTATTAGGCATTGTGTGGGGATGAATAGTATATTTTTTTGGTTAATATATTAGTTTTTTGTGGGGAATGAGTAGGGAGTTTCTCTTTGTGATAAGATAAGTGATGGATCCATAGGGATTGATCCTAGTTGTAGTAGATTGGTGTTGAGGGATATGAAATGTATTTCAAATGTGTAGAGTGGGTGGTGACACAAAGGTTATTTCTGCACTCTGATTTCTCATGGTGTGTGTTATCTTAGAGAAGAAATAGTTGGTGTTGGGTAGAACCCTTTTGGATTCCCTCAAATTTGCATTTATAAAGTCCACCATTCCCACCTCTGCATCAATTGGTATCAGAGCAAGGAATTAGATCCTTGCAAGTTGAAGATTGAAGATGGCTTTGACAAGAAGTGAAAGAGAATTGGTCAAGGCATTGAGAGAATACTTTGAAGATGGAAAGAAGAAAATAGAAGAAAAGAGAAAGAAGGAAAGGGAAGAAGCCAAGAAGAGAGAAGAAGAAGAAAGGTTGAAGAACCTTGAAGAAGCTTTGGATAAAAGCATTGAGAAGTGGGAGAAGATAGCACTACTCCTTGAACAAGCAGTAGATGGAGATGAAGAAGATGAGAATAAGATTGTCCATGAAGAGATGGAGGAACCTAGGAGAAAAGAGGTTCTAAAGGCTGAATCAAAGATTGAAGATGAAGTTGCTAATGAAGGCAACATTGGATCAAGTCATGAAGGGCTTGAAACTGAATTTTTTTTTCAGGTTGGGGCAATGATATGTCCTTTGGTGAAGAATGAGAATGAGCAGCATGATAGAATGGTTGTAGAGGGAGCCAATATTACCATGGATTTGTTGGTATGCCAAGGAGAAAGGCATGAGGAGGAAGACCAACAAGAGGTGGCAGTAGGAGTGAAAGAACCTACCTATGGGGTCATGAGTGTGGTTAGAGAGGTAGCCATGAATGCTAAAGATAGTTTGGATTTCCTAGAAGAGAGGCATGATAAGAAAGATGCATTGGTCTCTATGAAGAGAGACTCAAAACTTGAAGAACATGAAGAGTGGGAGATTGCAGCAGTAGTCTCTTGGTTTGAGGCTAAGGATGAAATGAAGAATGAGGATCAGATTGGGGTTTACATTTTTCCCATGGGAGGCAAACTGATAACAAGGCAACAAGGTTGCATCTTGGAGCAGCCCTATGTAAGGATATTGTGGATCCTTGACGTTGATCTCTATAAGCCAAAGGTCAAGATCAAATGTTTATTTTCTGACATTCTTTTGTTGCAAGTTTCCAAGAGGACTTGGAAAAGTTTCAAAGTTGAGGAGTATGGTGCAGGAGCACCAAGGTCAAGGATAGGACAAGGGTCACTGATAGATCCTTGGGTGGATTTGAAGACAACATGGCCCTCAAGGTTCATTTTATATTGTAATAGACCTTAATGGTCATTTGATGATATTTTGTATTGATTGATAATCCTTTGTAAAGAGTCATGCATTGTAAGCCATTAAATGGAATTGGGAAGGGCTAAATGTACCTAGGGGTCACTAGGGGTGATTAAGTTAATCCTAGGGTAGCTGGATTGATCTAAAGACCTATAAGGTCTATAGTGGATGTAAAATGGCCAATAGAGCCAATCAAATGATGTAAAAGCACTTGAACTGCTAAAATATGGAATTTGCCTATATTGGCAAAATAAGCCTATAAGGCTCATATGGGGGTTAGTATACTTAGAAAGGTTATTTATAAACCTTTAAGAGTCATAATAAGGGATATTAGATTCATGTTGTCAAGTTGACAACATTGGTTGTCAACTTGACAACTTTTAATCATTTTGTTATAATAGTCGGTTGTGTGACTGTTATTAGATAGTTTGGGGTAGTTAGTGGTTGCAGTCAGTTTTGGGAGTCTATATTATTGTAAATCCATGTGAGTGGAAGCATGGTAGAGGAGTCTTAGGAGTTTGGGAAAGTGTTTGTGTGTTGAAGATACAATGTAATGAAGTTTTCAAATCAATAAACATTAAATTTTTGCAAACTGTCTATTCTCTGCCCGTGAGGACAGTCATTAATTTTGTGCATTCAAAAGTCTGAAACCATGCAATATTGATTGGATAATGATGTGAAGTGGTTTTATATTGATTTATTGTCATTTATTTTGATTTTGATTTTTATATTATGAATTTTTGAGGCAGAGAACATAAGTTATTCTTGACTATCCCTGGATTGGTTTTGTGCAACCAACAATTGTCTAGTTTGAAGTTTCCATGAAGATCTAGGCTCTCCCACTTATTGTGGTGAATGTATCTTGTGGGAGAGACCTAATACATGTAAAATATGTTTCCATAGATGTTTGTATGTAGGGATGGACAAGAGATTGAGAAAGGGATTGGATATTTTTGAAGATGATTGTTCCAGAAAAATGTAGTCCAGTACGGGGGGAATATCTCCCAAGTGCACCATTGGATCATTTTGAATTTGGGATATGTTAAAGGAATCCTAATTTTGCACATCCTCACTGAAGGGATTTTGAAAATAATGTTTTTGTAAAAATTTATAGACACCTGTGTACGGGTCTATGTAGAGGACAGTGATAGGGCAGTTTGTGGTGGATTTCCTTCATGAATATGTTGTGGGAGTTTTGTGAAGGTATTAGGAATTGTGTGGGGATGCATAGTATATTGGTTTGGTTAATATATTAGTTTTGTGTGGGGAATGATTAGGGAGTTTCTCTTTGTGAGAAGATAAGTGATAGATCCATAGGGATTGATCCTAGTTGTAGTAGATTGGTGTTGAGGGATATGAAATGTATTTCAAATGTGTAGAGTGGGTGGTGGCACAAAGGTTATTTGTGCACTCTGATTTCTCATGGTGTGTGTTATCTTAGAGAAGAACTAGTTGGTGTTGGGTAGAACCCTTTTGGAGTCCCTCAAATCTACATTTAGAAAGTCCACCATTCCCACCTCTGCATCACAAACTTATGTTTTGATGCATGTAGAAGTGATGAAATTTTTATTTTCTAACTCCTTTGTTTAAGGATTGAAGGAGAATCTTGTTGATGGCTTTCTGATTCATCAAGGTCACCAAGCAATAACCCCTAATTGGAAGACTAGAAAGAGGTAATTGAATCCATGGGAATTGGATTATTTTCCACCCTGGGAGTATGGTGCAGGAGCACCTAAGGTTATAAAATTTTCTAGGATAGAAATCTTTTCAGTTTGTAATGTGTTTTGTTCCACCATTCTTGTAATGACTGAGGTCAATCGGTGAACAAACACCATAGTTTCTAAATAGTTGTTTTCTAGTTTAAGTGTGTGTTGAGGTAGCTTATAAACCTATGGAAATCCAACTAAATCTCTAGCTATCAAGATTTGGAAAAGTGGCACTAAGTTATACTGGTGCTTGGGAAACTCTGTTGCTCGGTAATGCTACTCTGGAATCTTGCTTGGTTTACACTAGGTTGCTCAGGTATGCTATGCAGAATGCTCGGGAATGTCGCTCGATAATGTCTCTCGGGTTACACTTTGTGCTCAAGGTGGTTTCTCAGTGATGTTGCTCGGGGTCGCTTGCAAATTTTAGGTTGTTGACTGGTGCTTGAGTATTGAAGGCAAAGTTTATTTTGACGCTCAGGACTGGTGCTCAGTATTGGCAGTCTGTTGCTCGGTTATGTTGGTTAATGGCCTAGGAAACATGGAATGTGATGTTTGTGACCACCTAGGTCAACTAAAATGACTCCCAACATGTTTTTTTTTGTCTTTGATGGACAAGGACACCTGTTCCTATTATGGGAGGGTCATTTATGGCTCGACCATGCCTTCTGTACAAGGTGGTTGAAGTTGTTGAAGAGCATGAGATATTTTGGAGAGATAGATATATATTTGAAAGCTTTTGTAAGAGAATAGAAGTAAGTCAGAAGAGAGGAACACATTGTATTTTGTAATAGATTAGAGTTTGTGAATATAGAAAGCATTTGGAGAATCATCTTGAGCATTTTGTGATGGATTACATGTGCAGTGTGTTTTATTGTGTTATTTAGGTTGAACCAGTCGGTTTATCTTGGAGGGTCAATCTATCCTATTAGATTACATGGCATGAAATAGTAGATTTATGGTGAGAACTAGGTCTAGAGAACTTGAGGTGAAGATCTTAGTGACTTACTCAAGTTAGGGTTTGATAATACCCTATAAGGTCCATTCAGAGACCTTGAAGCAGAGTCAAGCTGACTCTCGATAATAACTAGACTTGGGATTCTACATCATAATGGAAGGTATGAATATGAAAATTATTGAACCAGTGATTATCTATTGTGATAATACAAGTGTAATAAAAATTTCAAAGAACCCTATCATGCATGGTAAAACACAACATATTGCTATCAAGTATCATTAATTAAGAGAAAAAGTGCAAGAGAAAGAGGTGATACTAGAATATGTGCAATCCAAAGAACAATTAGAAGACATATTCACAAAGCCATTGCAAAAAGATACATTTGAGTACCTAAGGAAGAGACTAGGGGTCAGACCCTTGTCTACTGGTCACTAAGCTGACTAGGAGGCTACATCGGCCTATACATTATCAAAAAATCAAGCATTTTGATGCAAGATGAGATATGGACTACAAAGATAAATCAGTACACTAAAAGGCACTTATCTGCACCAAACACCATAGTTATTACTAGCTACTACAGAAATAAATTGCTGATAGAGAGGATATTCAAGTAATATATTAGAGAGATATAATTTTGTTTGGCCTTGTTTTTAAAGGGAGAGAGAGATCCAATTATGAAATATATATCATGATCATCCAAAGGGAGAGAAAAGGAAGAAATATCCATCAGAGAGAGGAACAGTCAAAGGGAGAGAAAACATCAGAGAGAGATTCAAAGAAACGTCCATCTAAGGGAGAGAATTGGAAAATTTAACACTGCATATCTATCTAGAAAAGGGAGAAGAGATTATACAACAAGGGAGTGACAAAATCAGAATTTGCTACATCTATCCAGGAAAGGGAATGAAGAAAGAAAAGAAAGTACTCTACAAGAACCAAATCTAAGCTAGAAGAGCTTACCGAGAGTTAAATATTTGAATTCGTTATAGAAAAATAAGTTTGGAAGAGTTTAATGAACTACAACTGATATATTTCATATTGTATTAGTAGTATGTTGCCATCAATTCCAAAGGGAGAGATTGATGAACTATAATTGATTGAATGTTTGAAGATGACAAAGTTGATGATCAGTAAGATGCAAAAAGTAAATGCAAGACATTAAATTAGTTAATATATTGTATTTTCATTGATGTTAACTTAATATGGTATGATTTCTCATACACATATTGTCACTACACTTAAAGATCTGAAGAGACAATTTTTTTGTTGTCGGTAATCATATACACCGAGTAATAGTAAACCCTGAGCATAGAAGTTCACAGTGTTACCCGATGGATAGTATTACCCAAGAAAGAGATACCTGAGAAAGCATTACCAAGCTAACTATAGTTTTCACCAAACAAAATTGAATTTGGTGCCCGAGCTATCTATAGTAGTCACCGAGCACAACTAAAGTGTTGACCGACAAGAGCTGAAGTTAGGAAATGACAAAACAACTTAGGTGGCAGGAGATATAGATAGATTTAACTAATTATTTACTTTGTTTTCATCAATTAGTTAAAAGCTAAAGATAAGAAGGATATTTAAAGCATGTTTTAAGATAGAAAATAAGGAGAGATTTATAGATTAAAACTAAAGCAAGCATGGTGAGCTTTACAGATCAAGAAGTGATCAACGAAGAAAACAAGGACAAGATACAGTGAAATCGTGTCTATATAAAGAGACAAGTAATTCATTATCAAAGAGAGGAATGCTAAAGATAATTTTGATGAAGATAGAAGTCTACATGCAGATATGTTCATACAGGCTAAAGGACAAAACCAAGAATTCTACAGACATCGAGCAACAAAGAAGCAACAATATTCACCGGGAAGAAAGAAGTGGAGCAAAGGAATTGAAGAGAACATTGATCAAAAGAGCTATTATGAGATTAAAACAGATCTGAACATCTGCAAGATTAAGTTTTATTTATGAGCAAATCATATATTGTTTTAGTTTAACCATTGATTTAGAAAAT
Organism: Thuja plicata; assembly: GCA_018584345.1. Lineage (NCBI taxonomy): Eukaryota > Viridiplantae > Streptophyta > Pinopsida > Cupressales > Cupressaceae > Thuja > Thuja plicata. Next base: position 2,791,692 of record MU225876.1, read on the forward strand.
ATCTTAACAGAGTAGGATTTAACCATCCTTTATATATTGAGATACATCCCAAGGAGTATCAAAAGGTTTTCATGTTGACAACATAGTGAATGATAGGTCAAGTGATAAACTATTAGTTTTAAATCCTCTAACAAGGTAGCACTTAATAGTGTGTTTGTAACCTTTAACAGGGTTGGCTCTTCACCAAGCTCACTTCAGAAGAGTGAAGATTTTGGGTTACTGGTCCCAAGTGGTTTTTCCCTTAACATGGTTTCCACATTAAAAATCCATGTGTCAAATGTGTATATGGCTCATTGCATTGATGTTTTTCTTTAAACATTACTAAAACAGGATTGATTGGTAAACACTAAGATATTTATTGTATTTCGGTAAAGGTTAAGAAAAGATAGAGTGTTATTCGGTAAATCTAAAGAAAAGGATAAATAGTATACACACCGAGAAGTATATACATGTTAGATTCACACAAGGCATACATCTTGTAGGACTGAAGATAACTAGAGGTTTTATATGTATGGTATAAAGTTTTGGTTAGATTATTGGATTAATTTTTTAGGCTACTGATTCACCCCCCAGTTATTATAACAACACACACATGTATATAAGTACATGTATATGTAAAATATCCTTCAAAATTTCTACAAAAGAATATCAAAAGGGAAAATTGTAGCTATTGAGCTCAAACCAAAACTGAGATAATTATGATAGTACATAATATAGATGACATATGAAAAGTATAATAGTAACACTATTGTAATGAACATATTTATATAATTATGAATATGTGTGCACATGAATGCATATGAGAGTTTAGATAAATATGATAATATAGAGGAATGGGGAGGAAAGATAAAGATCATAATATTGAGGCCAATTACATAGATGATAGCTCCACTACTAAAGGCCTCTCACATATGAACAAGTAGAGGGTTGATAATAACAAAAATAAACTTGAATGATTTATACACACACATGTATGTATGTATGTATGTATGTATGTATGTATATGAAAATTAAGGTTAATTTGAACTACATAATATTATGATGTATATTTAATACTTGTAATAAATATTTTAGATAATAAATTATATGGTGAATAATATCCATCTAAATATAAGGTATAAGATATGATGCAAGATGATCTAAGGTGTTAGATATTATATTCTTATATATCATCTTCCATGTTTTTTATTTTTTATGTTCTAAATTGTAGTTAAGGATGCTTCCACTGATAATTGCCATCAGTACACTACGTTGGACGCATGGTGAAAAGGGAACATGGGTTGCAATGGGTCTACCTGTGTCAATATGGATTTCAAGGTATTTGAAGAAATTAATAAACTAACCACGTCCTACCTCAGCCCTTGGTTTAAGAGTTGACCCTAGAATGCCATCTTCACAGGCACAATGCTTTTAATATATTACAACTTATGGTGCTATAACATGTAAGTTTTCTTACTACCATGTTTATTAATTATGAATTTTAGGTTGGTTAATACTTTTCAAATTCTCATCTTTTTTAACATTTAGAATGTGGAATCATAAAATGAGTCCAAACTATTTAAATTATTCTTAGTTAAAGGTCATGGGTATAAAAACAAGTTATTATCAACATGTGATAGTTTAATTGGTCAATGAAATTCATTTTTGCAGAGCCTCCAAGGTTATCTTTTTACTTGATACAAAGGTAAATAAACATATTATTACAAGTGACCAAAATATTTCCCCGTCCACAACAATCTTAAGGAAATTATCTTCCTTCATTAAGTCATTAAATCTTATATAGTTTTAGGCTCATCATTAGTAAACTCTCAAAACCTTTTGAATCCTCCTCATCAAGTCCAACTTAAACATATGGTTCACCATGAGGTGCGAATTTCTTAGTCTTCAATTGTAGCTATCTTCACATTATCATTTGGTTACCAAAATACAAAAAATAGTTGATCTCTCTAAAAATTATGTTTTAATTGTATTTTTATTCCCTAGATAATAGAATTCTAAAACTTGTATCCCTTCAACCCATAATTAAAAAATGATAAAAATGTACTTTTTCTAGCTTTAAATTCTAATTTTTATCTCATCTCCTTAAGCACATGAACATCTACCTCAAAAATGAAAACTTTTGATATGTTGAAATGAGATATTTTTTCCTATCTAAACCTCCTTGGGTTTTTTAGCAAATTATGTTGGAAGTCTAATATGGGAAAGATATAACCTGGGGGGGGGGGGGGGGGAATNGTGAATCAAATCTACAAAAAATTTACACTTCTAAAACAAACTGATTCAACCATGTATGCATAAACATAAACTAAAATGTTGTAATAGATCTAACATCTAATAATATCCAAAATGAACACATAACACAAAGATTTGGTAACCCAAAAACCCTTGAAGGTAAAACTGGGGTGGGGATGACACCCATAAATCTTCACTACTACAGTAATAAAGTGTGCCTATTAGGGCTACAAAGTTTGATCACTTCTGATGATCTACCCTATGAGGGGTCTGCCCTGTTAAGAGCTTTCAGACTTATACAATCCCCTTGTTAAAAGGATTTAAAACTTACAACTAAGTAAGAACTTGGTTAAGAGATTTACAAAGGCTTGTTAGGACCATGATGTTAAGATATTTACCCTTATTTACTTGATAGAATGTATTAGTACCTGATCCTTCGGTCTGCACTACAAATGCTGATAACAGATCTCCTCTTTCCAACTCTTAACTAATCTCTCAATCTAATTTATCTTTGTTCTGCTCTTCACTTCTCTTCTTAGTCATTATGTCTAGTCAATGCTTCAGATATGCACAACATGCATATACATCTAATCTATTCTCTTCGCATCCACTTCCAAATATACACTTTTCTCACTCTCAGATTAGGGTTTGAAGCATCCCATAAATAGACCAGTGATAAAACATCCAAATTAAGATCAACGATCTAGATTCATCACCTTTTTTCACTTAGGCATCCCTAATTTTGATTGGCTACATGGATTGCATAAGGATCCATGATCACAAAAATAACACGTAATTAATGCATTAAATATTTGTGAATGATCATTAAATGATTTATAGAAGTCAGCCAAAATGGTTTACCTAAGTGTTTGTGCCATTCCAAACACATATAAAAAAAATGTCTTACTTGACATAAGTAAACTCTGGTGCTTGGTCAATACTGTCTCATTTGGCATAACCATATGTTTCCACTTGACACTAACTCTTCTATGCAAATCAAAAATCATTATGGTAGAAAACTATTGAGTACTCGATGACCTTTGTCTTGCTTGGTAGTAACTACTGCTCGGTCTCGACCTTAGTGAGATGGCTTGGTCATAGTGATGACTGACCAACCTGCCTTGATTATGACTAATTGTGTGACACTAATAGACAAAAAAAATTGGAGATCAACAATCTCCCCCTTTGACATTAGTGGAAAAAACACTTTGTCATGACTTTTCAGTCCTTTACAAAAAATAGTACTCAAATAGACATAGAACTCCCCTAGGATTTTGAATCAATCTTTATAAAGAATTCAATACATATACAACATATGTACATAATTCAAAAAAAATATTATACCTTATACTTGTTCCTCCTTATTTCCCCTTGATTGTATCTCATTACATTTCCCCCTTATTTTTGTCACTCTTGTCTGCTGGGATTGTACGGGTCAGAACATACTTGTCCAAAAAATGGCTTGTGAATCTATAGGATCATTGCCAATGCATTATCCTAACTACATCTAATAGATTCAAAAACTTGGAACTTGATTTCTAGCTCGGCAGCTAGATTAATCAAACTCTCTACAATATTCATAGGTGGATCTTTTTGTGCTAGTTCCTTTGCTACTTTCACCTCTTTTTGTGTGACCTCCAAATGAGGTGTCAACATAGTCTGACTCAAAATCAATTTGGCCATTTTTTTTCCATCATTAGCCATGAGCTCGGCTAGTCTCCCTTGGGCATGTTGACACATATTAAAATGAATAGAGCTAGAACTTGCATCCATGCTCAGTGAGTGTCTTGTTGACTTCAAATCTGATTGTAGCTTCTGAATAAGCTATTGATTCTCCTTTGTAAAGAATTTTGTATTACAAAGTTGTTTGTACAAAGAGATAAAATCTTCTATGAATTCTTCTAGGTTTCTTACCAGACCATAAAGTGAAACCTTCTTCTCAGTAAGCTTTGCTACAACTTTCTCAAGTACTTTGGTCTCAAACTTTCTCTCAGATCATTGCATGAGTTTCTCATTTGCATCAATATAATCATTGTTCACCTATTGAACAATATGAACCAATTTTTCTAATATAGGTGCTTGCTCATTCAGATCTTGAAACTCAAATGCATCAACAAAGATATCTTTTATCTCATGTAGTACTTGCTTCTATTGATGTTCCCTTTTCAATTCCTCTTTCTTTCTCTTTCTATTCAATAAATCCTACAAGATTAGCATTTGTTCATAAGATAAGTTATCAGTATCCCATTTTGGAATTACTATAACTTCATCAAGTGTCACTTTAGTGCCTAGAGACTTATCCCTTTTATTCTTATGTGACTTCTTCTTCTTGGTCTCTAGTGAGCTTCTACTCAGTCTCTATTCAACTTTCAAGATACTGGTATCACCACTGATTGGAACTAAATCCTTCTAAGTAATAATTTTATTTTGTTCAGGTGTTTCAACACTCTTGATCTCAGTGTGTACAAGAGGTGTGACATTAGGTAACTATACTAATTCCTGAATAAACTCTTACTCCTTAGGTTCCTGTTTCTCCTTAGTCTTAAGAGTCTGAGTCTCCTCTATGTCTCCTTCATGTGATTTAGATATATTTGATGCATACGTATCTTATTGATCTTCTTTTATTTTATCTCCTTCCTCATTGACTTCAAGGTTTGCCTCGGTAGGTGAATCTGGAATTATGAGTGTTTCTTTACCCTATTCCTTGACATTCAAACCTTGTGTAATCTCATCAATTGTGAAATCCTCAATTTTCTCATCCTCAACCTTATCCTTCATCTCATTCTCAACATTATCATTCATTTCATCCTCAACATTATTAGGCTCATCAATATCTTCTTTATTGTCAAGCTCAACTTGTTTTGATGTTCCTTTATGTTTGTTCTTGTCTACTATCAATCCAAAGACAATCTTCCATATCCTTTGGCTTTGTTGTACAACTCCTTCAACATCATTCTTCAATATAGAATAAGCTCTCAATTTAGGAACACATATATTCCTATATTCATCTATTAATTTTTCTCTCTTCTTCTTGGTCAAGTCAGGCATAATTTGAGCTAATGCTCCTTCTCTGATCTACCTCTTTGTCATAATGGCATGATTTCATCTATCATCAATCTTATGTGCTAGTTCATCAGGGACTAAATTCCCAATCTCTAATGGTGTCATCTTGTATGAAACTAACATATCCATCATTGCTTCTTCTATCTTTGCCTTATCAAATTTACTTCACTTTTCAAACTTGATAAACTTGAATCCAGACAAACCTGCTGAACTCTTGATGTTGTGAAAGATCTCATCAAGATTAGTAGGATGTTTGTGTGTTGCAATGTTGAAATTTTTTATGTCCTCTATTTCTGTCAATTATTCATCTTCTTCACCTTTTCCCATAATGTATTTCCTTCCCAACTTCCTCTTAGGGTGGCTCATCTCAACTTCTATTTGAAATTGTTTCCTTTTTCCTGAGATCTCCCCTTCAACATTCTTTACTGATGTTTTCTTTTGTGGTTCGGCTGATATTGTAATTTTAGATGCCCTAGTTCTCAGTCTAGATGTGGCAGGAGGTGTAGATTTCTTCTATGAACTCATCTTCTTGTTTGGATCAACAACCATTAATTTCTTACCCTTCTTGTTCACTTCCATATATTCTTGTTCAATTTCTTCAGAGTCACTAGATTTGTTCTCACCTTGACATTGTGTGATATTTACTGGTGCATCTTCCTCTTCTTCTTCTCCTAACATCTTCTCAAGATTCTTTACTATTTTCTTTCTCTTCCTTTCCATTGTTGCAGCCTTCAAACTTGTGGTTATCTTAGATTTTTCTTCATTATAATTTCCAAATCTCTTAACCTTTCTATCAATTTCTTTTGCTAGTAGAGTTTTGATTGCTGTAGATGTCTCATCTATGTTTACGTTATAAGGTTATGGCCTTAGCCATGCTACCCTTGGTACTACATCTTGTACATAATTTTTATCAGTATCAACTAGAAAGAAAACATCATCATAATGCTTCTCAACTAGTGATACATGGATGTTGCTCCTTAATCTCATTTTTTTCTTAAGCTCCACAAAATAATTACCCATGATAGTTTCAAAATTCTCTCCTAACTACTGTATGAGATTAATAATCTAAACTGTTACTGGTCTGTTCTGACTCCATACTACATCTCCTATAGTAGAAAAAGTATTCTAAAAGTAGAAAAATATACAAACTACTAAGGATCCAAACTTACACATAGAGTTATTTTCCTTCCTAATTTCTGATAGGTTCTCAGCAAGTTGAGTCATCTAAAGATCAGAAAGATCATAAGTATGATCCTTTTTCACTATCTTCCATGTCTAACCAACTGCAACACATGGGACACTATCCAATATTCTTGATTGATAAAAATTGTGTGCAATCACTCTAGCTCCAAAGTCAATTTCAGGATCTGTGATCATATAAATCTTTGTTCCTCTCTTGTTCCACTCGACAAGAGTGAACTTCTCAATGTCTTCCCTTTTCTGACAATGCATGGTTCATTTCCCTAGCATAATTGGGTAACCAGTTACTCAATGGATGATATCTTTTGTGATCTTTACTGGTCCATCTTCCATCCATAGACACATATCATGTGTTTTGGTTAGAAAAATCCTGATCCATTCAACTTTGGAGTCACACAGGAAGTTTAGGGCACAAACTAACCCTTTGTCAGAAATGTGTTGATGATTAGCCTTCAAAGCTCCATTTTAACATAATTTACTGGAGGCTTCCCTCAACTCAAAATCTCCAACTTCTCCAATTTTTCACATATAACATACTCTTACATCATGGATCATAATTACTTTAGGTAGGATCGATGACAGGGCCCCCGTAAGATCTCGCTTCACCTCGGTTTCAGGAAAAGCTCAAAAATTGGGCGGTGCACATGCATCGCTCCTGACTAACTAAAAATTCATCATTCCCTTGTCCTGTTTCTTTATACCAATAGATGAAGTGGATTCCATTTCTGCAAATTAGGGTTCACAAAATAGATTCTAGATAACTTAGAAACAATGGGTCTTCAACCTTTCACAATATGTGACGACAAGACACAGGTGGAATCCTTTTCAAAATCTTCTCAAGTCACTCTTGAATTTCCTTTAAAGTGCTCTAAAAACTCTGAATCGCTGTGTGAAATGAAAAATGAACACCTAAATCTATTATATACCCTCAAATGGTTAAATTAGGACTTCAATAAATGCTTCATGTAGTGGTAGGTGGATAAAAACTATCCTCGGTCCTTGAATAAAATAGCTCAGTTATCACATACTATCACTTGGTTAGAACAGTGACTCAGTCACTACTGAACCTTAGTCAACATGTCAGCTCTGTTGATGACAATTATTCAATTATGTATTGTCATTGATTTTTACACAAGTATAGTGATGTTTATACAAATCTCTAATCCTATTCGAGCATAGTGAGTTCATGCCAAACACTCTCAGGCATTGAAGAGGACCAAAGTGATTTTCAGTGATGACATGTAACTAATTGAATGTTTGATAATATTAAGTTGAAGATGATGCAAGACATTAAATCAGTTAATGGTTTGTATTGTCATTGATGTCAACTTGATATCATCTGTATGGTCATGTACATAATGCCAAAGATTTCAAAGAATCAATGGAACATATATTATGCTTTCAACAATGCATAAAAGTCAAGTATTCACTAAGTGACAGACAATACCAACAGAGTGCACACAATCGGTAAAGGCAAAGAAAAATTCACAATGATGCCTAAAAATCATAAGACAATGTTTCCCGATGAAGCAAAATCATAGTGATACCCAACGAGTAAAATCCAATGATACCCGACAGACAGAGATCTCAAAGCTAACTGAAGTTACACCGATGGAACTAGCAGTTGTCACCGATGACTAACTACAGAGTTGACCAATAGAACAAAGAGTTCATAAAATGAAAAAATATCTAACTAGCAGAGCTTAAGGATAGAATTAATTGGTTATTTCATTTGTTTTATTCAACCAGAGTTAAGTAATTTATTTAAAGAAGATTTGTACAATTGGCAAGAAGATTACTACAAGATAAATCAGGAGTTAAAGCTGTAAATCAAATTGCCTGGATTGTTTTTCACGCCAAGAGCCAAGAATCAAGAATCAAGAATCAAGAATCAAGAATTAAGGAACATCATGTCTATATAAGATACAAGCATAATTCATTTCCAAAAATCACAAGAAATCACATACACGGAAGGGGAGTGAATAGAAAGAGGATGCTAAAGAGAAACTGGTGAAGGATAACTTCATACAGTCCTGATCAATAAAGCTGAAGGAGAGCTAAAGAATTCTGTAGACATTGACGAACAGTGAAGCACAGCATCACAGAGTAGAAAGTGTGGAGCATAAAGAATTGAATTGATACATTGATCAGAGAGGTATTGACTTAAATAGATCCAAAAATATGCAATTCAAGTTGCATTAGAAATATGTCATAATGTTTCAGTTTAACCATTGAAGCATCAAGTCTCTTAACAAAGAAGGACTTAATCATCTTCTATAATTGAGGTATATCCTAATAGACTGCCAAAAAGGTTGATTCATGAAAGTAGCATTGAATTTGCATAAATCCTATTGACAGCCTAAGAAGAAGGTTGATTCAAGGATTGTAGCAAGATTTTCCTAAAGCCTATTGATAGTCTAAGAAGGAGGCTGATTCAAGGATGGTAGAAAAATAGATGCCAGATACTAAGTGACAACCTCTATGTATAAAATCCTCTAACAAGGTCGCACTTAATAGTGTGTTTGTAACCTTTAATAGGGTTGGCTCCTAACAGGGCTCACTTTAGAAGAGTGAAAATTTGGGTTACCGATCCCAATGGTTTTTCCCTTAACAGGGTTTCCACGTTAAAATCCATGTGTTATGTGTGTATGGTTTATTACTTTATTGTTTTACATTTCAAATATGTATTTCTAGATTGATTGGTATACTCTACATATTTACTGAGTATCGGTAAATATTTTTACTGCTTATCGATTATCAAGGAGAATAAGGACAGACAAGGTAAACTGATAGACAGTCAAATATTATAAGTATTTCATGGCATGCATCTTGTAGGGACTCAATAATCTGAGGTATATTGATTAGTGGTTAAAGATTAAAGGATAATTTTTTGAAGCCACTGATTCACCCCCCCTCTCAGTTATTACTAAAAATTGGTATCAAAGCTTGTGTGCTTAGAAGGAAGGTTTCAATACCTAAGTAAAGATCACAAGATGAACAGATGAGATGTGCCCAAGTTGAACAAAGACAACTTTTATTCATGGAAAAGTAGGATAAGACTCCACTTATCAGGTATTGGTAATGATTTTACTCAATACTTAGATACTGAATATGTGCTGCCTATAGGACCATTGATAGTAGATCAATTGATAGAGAAGCATGATCATAACTGCATGGTTATAGAGCTTTCTTCCTCACTCTCTGATGCTAAATTTGAAGATGTCAAGGACTACAAAACTACAAAGAAAATGTGGGACAAACTAAAGCTTGTACATGGAGGTGATACAAATGTTTTGACAGCCAAGGCAGAAAGCCTTAGAGGAAAGTTTGATGATCTTAGAATGAAAGAAGGAGAAAACATCACACAGTACAACACAAGAATACAAGAGGTATTCAATCCTATACGAGGTGTTGGAGGTACACTTGAAGAGGAGACAGTGGTAAGTAAAATCTTAAGAACCTTATTGCCTGTATATTCTATTAGAGTTTCTTCTATTCAAGAAATGAGAGTAGTAGCAAACAATACAGTTACTCTTGATAGCCTAATTGGTAGATTGATTTCATTTGAGATGAATAACTTTGACAATAGTGTCTTACCAAGTTTAGAGTCCGCATTTAAGTCTTCTATGAAAATAAGAAAATCCAATAATAGATGCTCATCTAAAAGGGATAGTGAACATGATGGTGAAGAAGAAGATCTAGATGAAATAGAAGCACTTATGGCCAGAATAATATAGAGAGGCAAAGGTAAATACAAAGGCAAGTTACTAGTTGTATACTTTAATTGTAAAGAAATTGGACACTTTGCTGCAAGATGTCCTAACAGAAGAAAAGATGACAGAAGTGATAACAGATCTTTTGAAAAGAAATATGACAGAGGTGATAACAAATATTACAGAGGTTATCGACAATCAGAAAGAAAGGATACTCGAGACTACAAGGATAAAGGCAAGAAGGCTAGCTACCTAGCTGCTTGCAAAGATGAAGATACTGACATTGAACCTGATGATGACATCGAGATAGTATTTGTAGTTGTGAAGGATGATTCAGATGAAGATGAAAGGTATGAAGAAACTGCACTCATATCTAAGGTTAGTAAGAATGATAGCTAGATTATAGATAGTGGCTGCACTCACCATATAACTGGTGACAAAGAAAAGTTTAACACTTTTGAATACTATAATGGTGGTACAGTAAGAATGAGAAATGATACACCTTGTCTAGTTGAAGGTAAAGGAACAATAATGCTGAATAACCTGATTAAATGTGAAAATGCTTATTGGGTAAAAGGATTGAATTATAATC
>MU225876.1:2802925-2813541 GCA_018584345.1 Thuja plicata
CAGTCATGTTTCTAAAAGAAAAATCTGAAGCATTCAAGATGTTTAAATGGTATAAGGCTATGGTAGAAAAACAAAGTGGTAAGGATCTAAAATGTTTAAGATCAGATAGAGGAGGAGAATTTATATTTGATGAATTCACTAATTTCTGTAATGAGCATGGTATAAAAAGACAGGTTTCTGCACCAAGAACACCACAGCAAAATGGGATTGCTAAGAGAAGAAATAGATCAATAGTTGAATGTGCAAGAACACTGATGATAGAAAAGGACATCACCCAAATCTTCTGGAGGGAAGCTGTCAGCACTGCTGTTTATACACTTAACAGAATACAATTGAAGAAGGACACAAAGAAGACTCCTTATGAGCTATGGTATAGTAAAACACCCAATGTAATTTACTTCAAAATATTTGGTAGTTAATGTTATGTCTTAAAGGATGATAGAAATGGAAATCTTGATGTCAAAAGTGATGATTGTATTTTTCTGGGGTATTCTACCAAGAGCAAAGCTTTTAAATGTCTAATCAAGGCTTCTAACAAAATAGTTAAAAGTGCAAATGTGAAGATTGATGAATTTACAGAAAAGAATGAGCTGGAAAGCACAAAAGAACTAGAAGACTACAACAAGTTTGTATATTATGAAGAACCCATAACTCTACCTGAGCAACAGTGCTTAATTCTAGAACAAGAGAATGTTGCAACCAATGGTCAGAATGCTATTACTGACGGTTAGGATAATGACCAAGATATTGTGCAAGGTAATGAAGATCAAGTTGATACACAAAGAGCTGTACCTATACTTGCAAGATATGTAAGAAGGATTCATCTAGAGGACCATATCATAGGAGATAAGAAAGCTGGTACAAGAACAAGAAATAAGTCTTTAAACTCAAATTTCTTGATTTGTGAGTTTGAGCCAAAATCTTTCAATGCTGCACTAGATAATGAAGAATGGATAAGTGTTATGAATGATGAGATTGAACAGATTGTGAAGAAAAAAACATGGTCACTTGTGCCAAGACTAGATGACAAGAATTTCATCGATACTAAATAGATATTCAAGAACAAGCTAAAAGAGAATGGAGAAGTCAATAGGAACAAAGCAAGACTAGTATGCAAGGGGTATGCACAAGAGGAAGGTATAGACTATGGAGAAACCTTTGCACCTGTTGCTAGGATAGAAGGAGTAATAATACTACTTGCTTATGCTGCATATAAAGGATTCAAAGTATATCAAATGGATGTTAAGTCAACATTCCTAAATAGAATACTTGAAGAAGAGGTATACATTGAACAACTAGAAGGGTTTGTGGATCCAGATAAGAGGAACATGGTTTGTAGACTTCACAAACCCTTATATGGATTAAAACAAGCTCCTAGAGCCTGGTATGAACAAATTCATTCCTATCTAATAAGTATTGGATTCATAAGGACTAGTGAAAATAGTAATCTTCATTTGAAAGAAGATACTGATGCTAAGACTTTGATTGCTGAAATATTTGTTGATGACATCATATTTGGAGGAAATGATATGCTATACAAATCATTTGCTAATGAGATGAGCAAAGAGTTTGAGATGTCTATGTTTGGAGAGATCAAGTTCTTTCTTGGTCTATAGATAATTCAACAAAGTGAAGGTATTTTTATTACACAGTCCAAATACATCAAAGAGGTCTTGAAAATATTCAAGATGGAAGATTCCAAACCTTTTGGAACACCGATGGATACTAGATACAAATTAACAAAGGAAGACAAGACAACAGAGGTAAATTAGACTTTGTATAGATCAATGATAGGAAAACTCATGTATGTTGTACACACTAGACCAGATATTGCACATGCAGTAGGAATTGTTACTAGATTTTCTGCTAACCCCAGGGAATCACATATGACTCCTTTGAAAAGAATCTTAAGATATCTGAAGAATACTGAGGAATTTGTCTTATGGTATAGAAGAGAAGGCAAATTTGAACTAAATGTGTTTACCGACGTGGATTGGGCTGGAAATCTTGATGACCGGAAGAGCACAATTGGAGGAGCATTCTTTATGGGTGATAGACTTGTCACATGGATTAGCAAGAAGCAAGGATGCATCTCTCAGTCTACTGTAGAACTAGAATATATTGCTGCTACTGTTAACTACTAAAATATTGCATGGTTCAAATAGTTGCTGGAAGGTATGCATATGAAGATCTCAGAACTAGTGATTATCTATTGTGATAACACCAGTGCAATAAAAATTTCCAAGAATCCAATCATGCATGCAAAGACTAAACACATTGCAATCAAGTATCATTATTTAAGAGAACAAGTTCAAGAAAAAGAGGTGATACTTGAATATGTGCAATCAAAAGAACAATTGGATGATATCTTCAGCAAGCTACTACCCAAGGATACATTTGAGTACTTGAGAAAGAGACTAGGGGTCAAACCCTTGTCTACTAGTCAGTAAAGGACTGAAGGTTGCATCAGCCTATATATTATCAGAATATCATTCATGTTGGTGCAAGCAAAAGATGAACTTCAAAGGTAAATCTATATACAGAAAGGTATATATCAGAACTGAGCACCAGAGCATATTGTTGTATTGCTGATGGATAAGGGAAATTAAAGAAATATATTATGGATAGAAGAATTGTTTGACATGAATGTCAGATATTTGTAAAATATTTGTTTGGCATTGTTGTCAAATGGAGAGAATGTATCCATATTATCACAAGAAATTATTCATTATCAGATTACTCCAAATAGGGAGAGATCATATCCATAGGGAGAGAATTTGTATAAGGGAATCATATACAAAGGAAGAATTGCTGATAAAAGACAAAAAAGAAGAACAGTCAAAAAGGAGAAATTGACACAAGAAGAGAACACAACACATCAGAATAAGATAAATAGAAAGATGCAAGAATCAAATCTAAGCTAACATAGAGCTTACCGACGGTCAAACATTTTTATCGGTTATCAGAACAAAGTGTTTGGTAATTGGATGAATCTTAACAATTGTATTTCATATTGTATTAGAAATAGTATAGTGTGATAATATAGTATATTTCAATCAATGCCAAAGGGAGAGATTGATGACATGTAACTGATTGAATGTTTGATAATATTAAGTTGAAGATGATGAAAGACATTAAATCAGTTAATGGTTTGTATTGTCATTAATGTCAACTTGATATCATCTGTACGGTCATGTACATAATGCCAAAGACTTCAGAGAATCAATGGAACAAAGATTATGCTTTTAGCAATGCATAAAAGTCAAGTATTCACTAAGTGACAAACACCATCGACGGAGTGCACACCATCGATAAAGGCAAAGAAAAAGTCACAGTGATGCCCGACGATCAAAAGACAGTGTTGCTCGATGAAGAAAAATCATAGTGATACCTGACGAGTAAAATCCAATGATACCCAATGGATGGAGATCTCAAAGCTGACTAAAGTTACACTAACAGAACTGGCAATTGTCACCGACGACTAACTACAGAGTTGACCAATAGAACAGAGAGTTCAGAAAACAACAAAATATCTAGCTAGCAGAGCTTAAGGATAGACTTAACTGGTTGTTTTATTTGTTTTATTCGACCAGAGTTAAGTAATTGATTTAAATAAGATTTGTACAGTTGGAAAGAAGATTACTACGAGATAAATTAGCAGTTAAAGTTGTAAATCAGATTGGCTGGATTGTTTTTCATGCCAAGAGCCAAGAATCAAGAATTAAGAATAAAGAATTAAGGAACATCATGTCTATATAAGAGACAAGCATAATTCATTTCCAAAAATACAAGCAATCACATACATGGAAGGGGAGTGAATAGAAAGAGGATGCTGAAGATAAACTGGTGAAGGATAACTTCATACAGTCCTGATCAATCAAGCTAAAGGAGAGATAAAGAATTCTGCAGACACCGATGAACAGTGAAGCACAACCTCACAGAGTAGAAAGTGTGGAGCATAAAGAATTGAATTGATACATTGATCAGAGAGGTATTATACTTAAATAGATCTAAAAAATCTACAATTCAAGTTGTATTAGAAGTAGGTCATAATGTTTCAGTTTAACCATTGAAGCATCAAGTCTCTTAATAGAGCAGGACTTAACCGTCTTCTATAATTGAGGTATATCCTAACAGATTGCCAAAAAGGTTGATTCATGAAAGTAGCATTGAATTTGCATAAAGCCTATTGACAGCCTAAGAAGAAGGTTGATTCAAGGATGGTAGCAAGATTTGTTAGAATTATATTGAGATGATGTACTGAGAGGGGAGGGGTGAATCAGTACCTCTAAAACTTTTCTTGGTTAGCCCATTAACCCTTAGTCATCAGTTTGTAATTTATCTTATCTAACTGTTCATCTTTCTTTATGCATATGCAATCATATCATACATTCTTTTTAATATGTAACCATAATAGAAACATTCATGAAAATATATAGCACATGACATAAGATATGATATCGCAGAAAACTCTCGTTAAGGAAGTAAAAACTATGGTGGGGATTGTTACCCACAAAACTTCACTATCTGCAGATAAGAAGGGGTCGGTTAAGGCTTACAATTGGTCACTTATGATGACCTACCCTATTAGGAGTATTACTGTGGAGACCTATTAAGATCTACTTCGTTTGAAGCTTTAGCAACACTGTTAAGTGTGCACTTTGTTAAGAGATTTAGAGAGAATGGTTAAGTCCACCTTCTATAAAAGGATTTTAAATGTGATGCACTTGTTAGAATGCAACTACATAAGTCTTTGATCTAATGATATATGCAATCTTCAATTTTTGATAACAAATCCTATAAAGCTTCATACATATTAGTAATCATCCTTCCATGATTGAATATTACCTTTTTCTGCTTATCAGTAGCCTCTATATGTTCTTGATAACTGATGTATTCTGTTTCTTATCTTTGCATGAATTCTATCTTCTGCTCCTTATATGCTCTTGGCAGCTATCAAAAATAAGAATTCATGTAATTACAATTGAGTATGAACATCTAGTTATACTAATTTAGATTCAATTCTTGATTCATGCATCGCAAGTTAACTCTAGATCCAAGGTTTACAACTTGACCTTGATCTTTAGTTAGATATGCTTTAGATCCATTAGAATGCTTTAAAGCATTTACATAAATCTTGCATGACCATCAAATTATGATTTAAAACAAAATAAAACTCTATAAATAGAATTACATTGCTTTATCTGTCGTGTAAAAAATAGATCCACAATTTGCGGGTTCTTTGTCTGTTTGTCGATTCTGATGGTTGGTTTTCTTGGTCCTCAGTGTTTCTTTCTTGAACTTGTTGTCGGGTATGCCTTTTCTGTTCCTATCGGGTTAGTTTTCAAAACTGTATCACCGATGATGCTTGTGGTCGCCGGTGATGCTTGTCACTTTTATACTTAGCATTTTTCTCAAAATTTTTGTTCTATCGGGTATGCTTGCATTTCACTGGTACTACTTGTGGTTTGCTGGTAATGCTTGCTGTCTACAGGTAATGCTTTGTCAGTGTTTTTCACTGAGTATACTAATGGAAAAATAATGTCATCAATCTCCCCCTTTGACATTAGTATCAAAAACATGATATGTGCAACATACTGAGTGTATTAGTATGTACACCTGTGTATACTTCTTCCTTAGTCATTTGAATGACTCCCCCTATGTATATGTCGGTAAGTGTAAGTATATATACATATAATTTATTTTTCTTTTCCTCTTTTTCATTTGATATATATAATGTACATAACTATATACATGTCCTTTCCTCCTTTTTTGATCTAAAGGCAAAGGTACTTACAGCTTTTCAAAAAGGTGGGAATGTGAAGACTTGATTTCCTCCATCATCTTTTCCCATTTTTCCTTCAGCATTTCTAGACCCATGTGCTCTAGTGAAATCTGTACATGTATATCATAGATGCTATCTACTATAGACATCTCTGGGGTTGCTATCAGATTTCTTGCTTTAGAAATGTGTTACTGCAGAATAGTAAGATTTGGTAGAATATGTGCCTGAAGTTCTATGATCTCACCTCTGAATTGTGTTTTAGCATCCCATATTTCTTGCCTTAGCCTATTTGCCTCTATGACCGTGTCATGATGTGCCTTTATGCTATCGGCATGAGAGGTTAGGCTTTGTGCACTTGTTGTGACATTATGATTTATTTCTGCTAGTTTGTCACTATTCTCTTTTGCAAATTTCTCTAGTGTGCACATCTTTTGAACTATGGTGATTGCTTCAGCAATCATTGGCTCTAATTCTTCAGTGATTTCTGAGAGCTTTACCTTGTTCAATGCCACTTCTTGGCTAATTTTATCAATTATCTTGAATTGATATTTATTTTCTACTTGCTCCTCCATTTCTTGATCTGCTTCTATACCTTGCTCTATTATAGTGTCAGTGAGAACAAAAATTTGTTCCTTTATTGAAGCATTTTCTTCAAGTTTCACTTTAGGAACTAGTTGTTGGAGTATCTCTTTAGGTTTGTCAAGCACCATGTTTTCCCTATGTTCTTTTATCATCTTCTTTTGTATGGCTTTCCTTTGACAGAGCACTCCAAACTCTTGAAGTTTGTCACTATCCAATGTGGTAATGTCCCAGTTTGGAACTTCAATGACTTCATCAAGTGTCATAGCCAATATATCCTTCTTTACTATTTTCTTTTTCTTCTTATTTTCCTAGGTGGAAGATTGATGTACCACCATTTGTAAGGCTTGTGACTGAGTTGATTTAGTTGATGAGTGTCGAGAGGATGAGGCATCCTTTTGTATCTGTTATGTGTTCACCTATCGGTTTGGTGAAGATGTCTCCTCACGTACCTTAGGTGTATCAGTAGATGAATCTTCTTTCAGTTTTAATTCCTTATTTTTCTTGACTTCCCCACTCTTATCTTTCTCTTCAACCTTTCTTAATGTATCATCAATTATTTTATCTGCCTCTTTGCTTTGTTCTTTTGATACATCCTACTACTCATCGGTTGCATCCTTCATTTCAGTCTCTGTATCCTTAGGAGTATTGGATGCACCTTGGTTTTCATCGGTACCCATATCCTTGGGTATGTCATCATCTTTCTTAGATGATTTATCCTAGCTTAACTGTATATCAATAGCATCTATTAATATATTCATATTTGTCAGCGTATTAACAGTTACAGTGTCAATAGCTATGTCCTATTCATCGGTATCACCCTTAGTAGCATTGATGTCTTCATCTTTTTGAAGCTCTGCTACAGGGTCTTTTCCTATTATGGTATTGACAATTTTGTCTAACCATGAATCATTATTCATATCAACATCTAAGTTACCCTTTATTGAAAGTTCCTCTTTGGTAACTTCTTCATCCTCCAAGTTTATGCGGATGGGGGTTGTTGGTACTTGATCACCCTTACCATCTTCTGACTAGTCCTCATCTATAACATCAGTTTGTTTTTGGCCTGTGATCTATACCTCTTCACTATCTACCTCAACTATTGAGTTACCTATTTTGTTGATAGGTTCCTTTTTAGGAATTCTTTTCTCATCATGATTTAGTATTCCACTCCATATTTCATGAGTGTCTTCTTCTAGCTCTATAAGCTTTCCTTGAAGAAATTTATAAGCTCTCATTTTTGGTGAGAATTTCTTTGTATATTTCTCCATGACTTCATTGATTTCCTCTTTTGTTGATTCAGGAGGCATAAGAGATACCAGTACTCTTTCTCTTATCCTCTTCTCCTCATGGAGTGCAAAAGTGAATCTAGAAGATATTTTATCTAATAGTTCTTGTGGAACATCTTGTGAAGTGAAGTGCAATGGGACATAATAGTGTTTGCACATCTTAGCAATAAGTGCATCTTCAATCTTATTTTGTTCTACTGTATTCCATTGTAACCATTTCCTAATTTTTGGATGTCTAACAGATGCAGCTTCAGAAATGTACTTACATATGCCATCAATCCCCTCAGTGGGTGATGTTACCTCTGCTCTTTCCTTTGCAAGCTTGACAGTGTCAGGTTCATCCATTGTTGAATCTTCTAATTCTTCATCAATCTGAACATATTTTCTCCTCTTTGTAGGTTCCCTAGATGGTTGTTTAGCCTTTTGAGGTGTAGGTTTCCTCTTGTACACCTTCCCTTTTACCATGGGAGAAGGAATTGCATCCTGTGTTGTTTAGCTCCTTGTTCTAGACTTCTTTGGTGGAGGAGGAGGTGGTGAATCAGACTTCTCTTCTTTTGATTCATTTGTCTCTACTGTATAACCAATGGGAAGTTGTTCCTCAGTGTCTTCCTCCTTACTTTGTTGTTCCTCCTTACCTTCTTCTTCTTCTTCTTCTCTATCAGAAGATATATTCAAGTTCTTTTTCAAATTCTTGACCATTCTTTTAGACTGCTTTACAGCCTTCTTGACAATAAGATTTGATTTAATCTTTAGTTTGGCTTCCTCATAGGTACCAAATCTTAGTTGTTTGTTGTCAATGGGTTCATTTAATAATTCCTAAATGTATTCCTTTGCTAATCTTGTTTTGATTTCATACTCCAGTTTTTCAAGCCATGATTTCCTTAGAACTACAGCTTGTATGTAAGTGAAATCTGTATCCAGCATAAAACATATCTCTTCTTTGTGTTCCTCTATTAGACTCTCAGGAATTTTGTTCCTAGCTTATAGCATTTCCTTAATGGTCTTGA
Source organism: Thuja plicata (assembly GCA_018584345.1). NCBI lineage: Eukaryota > Viridiplantae > Streptophyta > Pinopsida > Cupressales > Cupressaceae > Thuja > Thuja plicata. The sequence continues at coordinate 2,811,586 of MU225876.1, forward strand.
AATACTCATGCATTACATTGTCAAAGTCTGTACCAAGTGATTCTATGAATTCACTTATTTGCATGGTAATCAGTCTACTTATGTCCCATGCTACTTTTCCTATGGAAGGAAAATACTCTTCAAAGTAAAATAATATACACATTATTAGGGAACCAAAATTAGATGTGCTTGTCCTTGAAGACCTTATTGTGCACATGTTCTCCTCAAATTGATGTAATAGGATCTTTGCCAGATCCATCTTCTTCCCCTGTTTGATGATCTTATATGCTGTGCTCATGGTAGTGCTATAAATGCTATTCATTCTGCTTGCTTGCAAGATTTTGTATCCAATGAAACATGCTCCAAACTTCAGCTCTATGTCGATAATGGTGTTTACCTTCAGTGCCCTTTTATCAGATTTCGCACTAGTTAATTTTTCAACTTCTGCCAGAGATGGGTGTTTGTGTGCCTGCGGTTTATCGATTGTAGGATAACTAGTGACCACATGTATAACATCTTTTGTTATAAGTTTTGGCTTTTTTAGCCATAGAGCCTTGTTGTGAACTCTGCTAAGGACAATTTTAATCCATTCTGTCTTGAAAACCCTAGGAAAATGAGTGCATTTGTGAGTCCTTTTACCTCTAAGTGTTTGTGCTCTTCTTTGAGCTTTCTAGCTTCATCAAAAAGTGTTGCATAGGCATTGTCAAGGTCTAGATCTCCTATCTCTGAGATCTTGCATTGAATGTAGGACCTTACGTCCTCTACTAGCAAAACCCTAGGTGGGATTCGGGAGAATGCTCCAAAATCATCTGGTTGAGAAGCTATTTTAGGATGTATTTTATACTTAGGTTCAACACATGATCCTCTTTTGACAAGTCTGAAGGGTTTCTTCTTGTCATCCTTAGTTTTCTCTATCCTAGAGGTTGATTCCATTGTATTTTCAATTTAGGGATTTTCGTAAATCAAAACAGTGCTATCGGTGAGTGGATTAACTTACTGAATTTCTGTGATTTCCTTTGAATCTGAGTGCTTAGTGATTGACTTTTGCTGGGTTGCTTCTCAAATTGCTCTTAAATCACTCTGCTTTGCTCAAAAATTGTGGGTGCAAAAATGAGCTTACCCATCGGGCTTAAATACCTTTTTGTGCCCTAAGTTGTCATAAATGCTTACCAAATCATCAGTTTATGAAGACTGCTTTTGTTGGTAAAGACATTCATAACATTGTCGGTGTCTATGCAAAGCGTCAGGGTTTCTAGCAGTTTTGGAGACGTCACCGATGCTCATCGGTGAGGTTGCGATGACAGGTTTTGTGATTTAGTATTCACCGATATCCGTCGGTTTACACTTAGCTTGTGTAATGACCGATATATTCCTGTAAGTGACGCTAACTTTTTCTGTGTGTGTTCACTGATGCATATTGTGCCCAATAACTGATGTTGCTTTTCAATAGTTTAGTACATAACAATGTATTACATCTTTACTCATGCTAATATTACAATATGAACTATGTATAGTGGAACCGATGCATAGTAAAACTTGTCATAATGCAGTTCCATACTTACTTGTGCAATCTAGTTAGATGTAGTGATGTCACTGGATCCAGTGGATGGGGTGTCACCATTTGTATTACTTTTTCTAGCACCTTTACTGTTTGTGGCTTTTACCCACATCTTGTTTCTCATTCTTTTGATATCATCAATGGTATTTCCATTAGGATGTGTATTTGTGTCTATCAGTCGGTCTTTGCAATGTTTTATCACATGTCCAACCTTATGACAATGTAAACATGCCATACCTAGATTAGACCATCCTCTTGACCTTTTGGTCCACTTTCTCATACAGTTGGCAGAAATATGACCATACCTTCCACATGCTGTGCAATTTACCCATGTGTTATAGTCCCAAACATATGAGTTACTTACTCTTGCTGGTTTGTAGCTTTTATCATTCTCCTTTGGAGTCCATGCCTTGTTATTC
>MU225876.1:2823211-2868235 GCA_018584345.1 Thuja plicata
TTTTCCCAAATTGGGTTTCCACGTTATATCTGGTGTTACTTGTGTCACTTGTGTTTATGCTATTTGATTTATGCATGTCAATAACTGTGAATGTTTAATGAACAATAATAAGTTAATCTACCGAGTAACAGAAGTATATATTTAAGACATCTAAGGCACTTGTGGATTTATTTTTGTGGTAACTGATTCACCCCTCCCCTCTCAGTTACTCCATCCATATTTCTAACAAAACCATTGTTACTTTCTAACAATTGTAGCAGTGATCAAAATCTCTTAACAGAGTAGACTTAAAAGTCTTTTGTAAATCCTCTCACAAGGTGACACTTCTACATTGAAGTGTTAGAAGACCTCTAACAAGGTCACTCCGTACAAGGTGATTAACTAATAGGGTCGCACCTAATAGTGTGTTATTGTAACCTTTAACAGGGTTGGCTCCTAACAGGGCTCACTTCAGAAGAGTGAAAAATAATGACTAGTTGCAATTGGTGGTTTTTCCCATATGGGGTTTCCACGTTAAATATTTGTGTTATCTGTATACATTTCATTTTCTTTATGGTTTATGTTTCTGCAATTAATTACTAAAGGATAATCATAGTTAATTTCTTAAGATTTTCTATGTTAACCGAGTGACAATAGAATATCTGTGTTAACCGACCAACAGTGACAAATTTGTTTAAGACATCTAAGGGACTTGGATTTTTTTGTGGTAATTGATTCACCCCTCCCCTCTCAGTTACTCAACTCATTTCCAAAAATTGGTATCAGAGCTGCAAGTGCTTACAGGGAAGGTTTAAAGGCCTAAAGCTAAAGATCAGAGATGTCTTACAGAAGGAAGATCCCTAAGCTTAACAAAGACAATTTTGCTGCATGGAAAGATTTGATGAGGCTACATCTATCTACCATTGGAGATACTGGTTTTCAATTCTTGGACCATAGGTATGTGGAACCACCGAAACCTTTTAATGTGGATCAAATGATAGAAATGAAGCATCGTAACATAGTGATGATTGATATAGCCTCTACACTCAGCTATTCCGAATTTGATGAAGTCAAGGATTGCCCTACTACCTTTGATATGTGGAACAAACTGCATGATATTCATGGAGGAGATGTCAATGTAAAGAGATCCAAAGAAGAAAGTCTCTGAGGTTAATTTGATCAGATGAAAATTAAAGAAGGAGAGGACATTACAAAATACAGTGAAAGAATAAAGAAAAGTGTCAGTGCCATCAGAGTAGCCGATGGAGTAATTGAAGAAACAACAGTGGTTAGTAAGGTATTGATAACTTTACTTCCTATCTATGCAATTAGAGTTTCAGCTATTCAAGAGATGAGATGCAGTAATGGTATAAATCTAGATGGATTGGTTGGAAGACTTACCATTTGGGTTGGATAACTTTGACAATTACTCTCCTAAGCTTAGCAATCTTGAGTCTTCATTCAAAGCTAAAGTAAAACTTGGAAAGATGAAAGGAAAGAAGACTGGCGGTGATAGTGATGATGAATCTGATGATGAAGATATGGAAATCATTGAAGCATTACTTGCAAGGAGAGCTGTAAAAGGAAAAGGACAGTACAAAGGAAGAATACCATTAATTTTCTTTCCATGTGATGAAGTTGGTCATATTATTTCTAAGTGTCCAAACAAGGAAGACAAAGGTGAGAAAAATTAAACAACTACAAAGGCAAGAAAGATTTCAAAAGCTACAAAAACTACAAAGACAAAGGTAAGAAATCTTGTTATATTGCTAAAGATTCTGATAGTGATGAAGATGAAAATGAAATAGTTTATATTGCTATTAAGGATGAGTCAGATAATGAAGATAATGAAAAGACAACACTATATTATCATATTAGCAAGAATGACACTTGGATAATTGATAGTGGTTATTCTCACCACATGACAGGTGATAAAACCAAATTTGAACATCTTGAGCACTATGATGGTGGGAGTGTGAGTTTTGGGAATGATGAACCCTTCTATGTGAAAGGGAAAGGTTGTATTTCTTTAATAGAAGGAATCAAATGTGATAATGCTTATTGGGTTGAAGGACTAAGGCGCAATCTACTAAGTGTGGCACAACTGAATAACATTGGTTTCAAGGTAGAATTAATGAATGGTAAGGCCAAGCTCCTGGATGGTAAGGGAAACCTATTTGGAACTGGCAGACAAACAAAAGGTAATCTATTTTATCTTGATCTCAATGAAAGTTCATGTTTTATTAAACAAAAGGTTATGTCATGTGAGCATTGATAAACCGGTTAACATAAGCAAGAACAAAAGAGTAAGAGGAATTCCTATTCTGAAGAAACTTGAATTAGAAATATGCAAACACTGTCAAATTGGGAAGATGGGCAAAACTATCTTCAAGAGCAAGAATTACAATACAAAAGAAGTTTTGGAATTGGTACATACTGATTTATGTGGACCAATTGGAACAAAAATTTACATAGGTGAGAAGCATTTCATTCTATTTGTTGATGATCATTCTAGAATGGTGACTGTTATGTTTCTCAAAGAAAAATCAGAAGCCTTTCAGAAGTTCAAATGGTACCTAGCCAGGGTTGAAAAAGAAAAAGGAAAGAAAATTAAATGCTTAAGATCTGACAGAGGAGGAGAATTCATTTATAACAAATTCAATGAATTTTGCAATGAAAGAGGAATCAAAAGATAAGTATTTGCCCCAGGTACTCCACTGGAGAATGGTATAGTAGAAAGAAGGAACATATCCATTGTGGATTGTGCAAAAACCTTGATAATTGAAAAGAATGTTGCTACCAAATATTAGAAGGAAGCCATAAACATTTCAATTCACACCTTGAACTGAGTTTAACTCAAGAAAGGTACTAAGAAGACAACTTTTTAATTATGGTATGGCTATAAACCTAATGTTTTTTATTTCAAAGTATTTGGAAGTAAATGTTACATCTTGAAGGAAGCCAGAAATGGAAAATTTGATGTAAAAGGTGATGAAGGTATATTCCAAGGTTACTCTTGTAAAAGCAAATCATATAAATGTTTGAATCTTTCTACTCATAAATTCATAGTAAGTGTGCATATAAGGATTGATGAGTTTGTAGAAAGAGGTGAAGAAAAGAGCAATAAAGAGCTTGAGGATTACAAAAAATTTGTGTATTATGAACCTGATACTATACCTAAGACACAAGCAATGATGATTGGACAACATCCTTGTCAACCATTGAATTCATCTGCAAAAACTCAAACAATTCAACCTGAGTTGCAACCTGTGCAACCCGAGCTGCTGGTAGATGAAACTGAGTCATAGACTAAAGAAACCGAGTCAAAGATAGAGGGAATTGAGTCTCAGACAGAGGCACCCGAGTCTCAGAGAGTGGAACCTGAGTATTAGACAGAAGAAAAGAACAAAAATTTTGAGCATCGTGAACCAAGTGGAACAAGCTCAGAATCAAGAAGGAAGGATCCCGTACTTGCAAAATATGTCAGAAGGCATCATGCACCTGAAAAAATAATTGTAGATTAGAAAGAAGGTGTAATGACAAGGAACACAATTAAAGGCACATTTTTTCTTAGTGAAATTGAACCTAGAACTATTAAAGATGCATTGAATGATGAAAGATGGATCAAAGCAATGAATGAAAAGATTGAGAAGATAGAAAAGAACAAAACCTGGACTCTTGTACCTAGACCAAAAGATAAGAATGTGATTGGTACTAAGTGGGTTTTCAAAAATAAGATGAATGAAAAAGGAGAATTTTCTAGAAACAAGGCAATATTAGTATGTAAAGGATATGCTCAAGAAGAGGGTATTGATTATGGAGAAAATTTTGCTCCTATTGCAAGAATTCAAGGAGTCAAAACTCTTCTGGCATATGTTGTACACAAAGGATACAAGGTATATCAAATGGATGTAAAATCTGCATTCTTGAATGGAATTATTGAATAAGAAGTCTATATTGAGCAACCCCAAGGTTTTGTAGATCCTAACAAAAGGAATATGGTTTGTAAATTATACAAAGCATTGTATGGACTGAAGCAAGATCCTAGAGCCTGGTATGAAAGACTGCATGGTTACTTGATAAGCATTGGATTTTAGAGAAATAATGACAATAGTAGCTTGTATCTCAAAGAAGGACCTCAGAACAAGATACTATTGTTAGATTTGAGAAACACAAATCCACCCAAGAACACCTGCATGCAAGACTGTTACAAGAATGAAGCAAAGACAGAAGAGAAGATAGAAGAACAGAGAGCTATGGTGGCCAAAAAGCCAGAGACATGAAATCCATGTTGTAAGAAAAAAAAAAAGGCTTCTATTATCAACAACTGAATTACAATAATAATCTCCTTCATCTCCTTATGAAATCTAAGAGGTGAATCCTTATAAAAGGAATCACGAAACCCTAAAGAGGAAAACCCTAAAGAATTATAAGTTGCCTAAGTATAACTTAAGCATAGAGAAAAATAGACTAATAATTAAATGATTTAATTATTAGCTATACTATGACTACTCTAACACCCCCCCTTAAGTGTAACTTAGGGAGAAGAAAAATAGCTAAACTACTGCAAAAAGCAGGAAAGATGGGTCCCGGCAACAAGGCCTGATCAGGTACCCAAAACAAGAAATGAACTAGATGAAGGAAACTAAGCCTTAAATCTAGGGAAAATATGTCCCAGAGAAAGGAACAAGAAAGAGCAAGAAGCATCTCCGAAGCACGTAGCTGAAAACTCTGTCAGAAGAGACTGCTGGAACCCCCACTGAAGTGCATGACCAGGTAGAGAAGACAATGTCTGAAGAGCTGATCAATTGAACCAGGAAGCAATAGAACCAACAGGTGAACCCCCCCATAATGCTGAATAGGGAGAGGTGACAGGAACACTGAAATGCAATGCCAGAAACAGCTGCAGAAAGAAGAACCAGGAACACTAACAGTGCAACAGAAGTACAAACATAGGATAAAGGGTAGTGTCACTGACACACAGTATGGGCTAATGTCATGGAAGGTATGCTCACTTGACAAAGGTGGATGCACCTAAAATGACATAATCATCATAACCCCCCATGGCACTTTATAATAGAGTGCAAGTACAAAAACTATACAAGGTGAGCAAGATCCCAGATATACATAAGTAGGCACTTTATCTTAGTGCGTTTATAGAACAAAGATGCAATAGGAGAGATACAACAAGCTCAGAAGTCAGAAAGAAGAGTGAGCTAGAAGTACAGTAGAAGAGATCCTAGGACCTGTAAACCCAAGCAATCCATCAGAGTGCAAAAACTGCCAAACTTGGAGGAGAGAGAACCTGGAGTAGAATTTGGAAAAAAGACCCCTACAGCTGAATAGTTCACTGAACCAGCTTTCTGACGATATCTGGTTTGCCAAAAATGGAGTCCGGATGAGCCAGATATGGCTCCCGAAAGGCAAAAACAAACATCAGACTTCAACAGCAAAAAACACTATCAAAATGGTAGAACCCAAAACCCTAACTACCATCATCGGAATGTTCTCAAAAATAGATTTCTGACGGTATATGGAAGTCAGAAAAAGACCCCCGGATGCTCAAGATAGAGTGAAAACAGTCGCAGAGGGTCAAAAAGGCCCCAAAATTTTTTTTAAAGCCCCTGGGGCTGAGAAGGGACTAGCCCCTGGGCGCATGGCGCGTGCAGGGGGCTGGGGCGGAGCCCCTGGTCACCCATGTGACTACTTCTATGCAAAAAGGGCCCACGAGGGCTTAAAACATCCACCGGGCGGCGGTGGCGGTTGCGGGCGTGGGACTGAGTGAGCGGAGGGTGGCCGGGCGGCGGGGGCCGCAGAGCAGGCCGCACGGGCGTCGGACGTCGTGGAGCGGCAGGGGCCGGTGGCGGGGGCCACACCGCGGAGGGCAGGCAAAGCGTGGTAGAGTAAGGAAGGTGCTGTCGGTGGCGGCCTGGCGGTGGTGCCATTTAGAAACCACTGCACGCGTTTTTGAACGCTTAAAAAACCTTAAAAAGTAAGGGTTTTTTTAATTTTTTTTCTCAGTTTTCGTGCCTGTATGACACTGGAAACCAAAATTTTTTTGCCTTGGTGCCAACTTGTCCAAAATGGACAAACTTTATATGGATTCTGGGGTTTTTGGGCCTTCTGGACGCAACCGTGAGGTCGGTTTTGGTCCAAAGTGCTCCAAAAAACAAAGACCCCCTAGATCCAATAAATAACACTAAAAATTTTTTTAAAACCCTCTGTGTCTGGTGCGCTTCAAAAAAACATGAACAACCAGTGGCAAGATGGCTCTGATACCATGTTAGATTTGAGAAACACAAATCCACCCAAGAACACCTGCATGCAAGAATGTTACAAGAATGAAGCAAAGACAAAAGAGAAGACAGAAGAACAGAGAGCTATGGAGGCCAAAAAGCCAGAGACATGAAATCCATGTTGAAAGAAAAAAAAAAAAGGCTTCTATTATCAACAACTGAATTTCAATAATAATCTCCTTCATCTCCTTATGAAATCTAAGAGGTGAATCCTTATAACAGGAATCACGAAACCCTAAAGAATTATAAGCTGCCTAAGTATAACTTAAGCATAGAGAAAAATAGACTAATAATTAAATGATTTAATTATTAGCTATACTATGACTACTCTAACAACTATTAGTAGAAATATTTGTTGATGACATATTGTTTACTGGATATGATGACTTATGCAAAGCATTCTCCGAAGCTATGAGTAAGGAATTTGAAATGTCTATGTTTGGTGAAATCAAATTCTTTGTTGGATTACAAGCTTATCAGATGAAGGATGGTATCTACATTACCCAATATAAATAGATCAAAGAGATACTGAAGAAATTTGGGATGGAAGACTCCAGGCTAGTTGGAACACCTGTGCCTATTGGACATAAGTTGTCTAAGGATGATGATTCAAAGGTAGTAAACCAGACTACCTACATATCCATGATTGGTAAACTTCAATATGTTGTTCACACCATACCTAATATTGCATTAGCAGTTGGTATTGTTGTAAGGTTTTCATCTAATCCTAGAGAGAATCATTTGATGGCTATCAAAAGGAATTTGAGATATCTTAAGGGTACTGAAGATTATGGATTATGGTATAAGAAAGGAGGAAAATTTTATTTAAAGAATTTTACTGATGCTGATTGGGCTGGAAGTGTTGATGACATAAAGAGCACAAGTGGTGGAGCATTATTTCTTGGAAAGAGGTTAGTCTCTTGGAAAAGTAAGAAACACAACTGCATTTCTCAATCTACAGGAGAATTGGAGTATGTTTCTATAGCAGTAAATTGTTCAAATATCATATGGTTCAAACAATTGTTGTCAAGTATGAAGGTGGAAATCACAAAACCAATTATTATCCACTATGACAACACCAGTTCTATTAACATCTCAAAGAACCCTGTAATTCATACTAAGACTAAACATATTGCAATAAAGTATCATTTCTTGAGAGAATTGGTTTAGGACAAGGAAGTAAGATTGGAATATGTGAATACTAAAGAAAAAATTGAAGACATATTCACAAAACCATTACCTAAGGATGCATTTTTGTATCTTAGAGGAAAGCTAGGGGTAATTCCCCTAACTGAGGCTCACTAAAAAACATTTTAGTGATGCATCAACCGAGCTACAAAACAGACTTAACATGTTGATGTAGATATTCAGAGCTTATTGCACATGAATCAGTACAAACGGGTACATTAAAACTTCATTGGATATATATATCAGTTGGTTTCTTTGGCATTGGTTGTCAAAGAGGGAGAGTTATTTTGATGTCATAAAGATTAATGTAAGAGGGAGAATCCATATTTTAGTGATTGTGAAGATAGAGGGAGTTTTTAGATGATAATCAGAATGAAGATAAGGACATTAATAAAAATTTCATTCTTATGTCTGTTTCTCTATAATTCTTTGTATTATGACATGTTGTTTTTCCATCAATGCCAAAGAGGGATATTGTTGATGACAATTATTCAATTGTGTATTATCATTGATGCTTACACTAGTTTAGTGATGTTTACAAAAATGTCTAATCCTATCCAAGCAAAGTCAGTTCATGCCAAACACTCTCGGGCATTGAAGAGGATCAAAGTGATTTTCAGTTCTAACTGAGTTCACTCAAGAATTACAGTGTTGGTCAGGCATTGAAGGATTTCAGTGTTGACCAAGTTAAATAGTCAGTGTCAGTTGACTAACAATAGTTTATATTTTATGGATAATTGGTTATATATAGCTGAAAGACATGAGTTTTATTATTTATTTGGAAGGATATTAAGGTTGACTTGATAAGGCTTATCATATATCTATAAGGTCAAGTTTGGATTGAATAAGGGTGTGTGTGGAGAAGTAGATATGTTTATGACATGAAGAGTGAAAGCAAAATTAGATGGGATTCTAATTGAGGACAGAATAGAGGGAACTACAATAGAATATCCGATCAGTGAGGATCAAGTAAATAAATCCAAAATAGAGATCTGAATCAGAAAAGAAAATTTCTTATCAAAATAGGTCAATCCATTGTTACTTTCTAACAATTATAGCAATGATCAAAATCTCTTAACAGAGTAGACTTAATAGTCTTTTGTAAATCCTCTCACAAGGTGACATTTCTGCATTGAAGTGTTAGAAGACCTCTAACAAGGCCACTCCTTATAGGGTGATTAAATCCTCTAACAAGGTCACACCTAACAGTGTGTTATTGTAACCTTTAACATGGTTGGCTCCTAATAGGGCTCACTTCAAAAGAGTGAAAATAGTGACTAGTTGCAATTGGTGGTTTTTCCCATATTGGGTTTCCACATTAAATCTTGGTGTTATCTATGTACATTTCATTTGATTTATGGTTTATTTTTCTGCAATTAATTACTAAAGGATAATCACAATTAATTTCTTAAGATTTTCTATGTTAACTGAGTGACAGTAGAATATCTGTGTTAACCGAGAAACAGTGAAAAAATTGTTTAAGACATCTAAGGGACTTGGATTTTGTTTTTGTGATAACTAATTCACCCCTCCCCTCTCAATTACTCAACTCATTTCCAAAAATCTCAGTCCGTATGGGTGATGGGCATATGCTGATATTGATGCTCGACATCAATTATGCATATCAATTCTTTGCTCGGTCCTTGTCTTAGATCTGTCCTATGGCATCTTATCTTATGTAGATATGGACTTTAATACATCTTATGTTAGGAACTGGTTTAAAATTTAGCATTTGAGAAAATAATGCCTTACATACCTATTTTTTTTAATTGGAAGTAGTGTGATCACCTGATCCATTGGATTGGGTGATCTTGGCTTTACTGGGTCCACTACTTCTCACTTCTTCTTTCTTTCTCCGTTTCAGATTCATCTATTTCTTTATCTTCTCAAAAGTAGGTGTTGGGGCTATGGTCTTTCCGTCTCTCTTGGTATGACGTATCATGTGACAACTGTAATATACCAGACTTCCATTCATCCAACTCTTGGATTTACCTCTAAAGTGTGTCATTATACAATTTTCTGCAACATGACCATATTCACTACAATAATGACAACTATGTCTTTTATTGTAATCCCAATTGAATGTGTTGCCTTTCCTTGATGCATTGCCTTGTTTCTTGGATTTCCATTTGGATTTTGCATTGGATCTGTAATCTTGAGTTGTATGACCAAACTTCTAGAAATTGTAGCAATGTGGTTGGAATCTAGGTCAATTAGGTGTATTTATAGTCTTTGACCTACATTCATGTGCTTGATGTCCATGCTTTTATAGTTAAAACAATATCCATTAAATTTGGGTTTAGGATTGGATTTACCATTCTTGCTTCGGCAAACTTTTTTTTTGTGGCCTGGTTTCCCACAATGATAACATGTAGGTTTTCTGTTCTTCCTCTTTTCATTACTTAGTTCTCCACTCTTTGATGATTCTCCTTCTTCATTGGAAGATTGGTGCTCGATATGTTCAAGTCTAGAGGTGTCACTATTCCTCCTTGGTGATCTCATTAGTTCCTCAAAGTATCTCAAGGCTTCATTCAATTTATTTATTCTCTCAATGAGTTCTCTTTTAGATCTCAAGTCATTTTTCAGTTGAGTGTTCTCAGATCTCAGATATGTAGTTTCAATTTCCTTTTATTTTATCTCTTGATTTGCAAATAACAGTTGGTTGACCATGTCCAACTGACTATTTGTGAGATTTTGTACATCACTTGTCCTTTCATCAAGTCTGGTAGTCATTTGTCTCTTGTCTTCTTCTACCATTGCCTTGTCTTCCTCAGCTTTCTTCTTCTGATCAATCACTTCACATAGTGTTATTGATTGAGTTTCTTGTTCTATCTTCAGAATTTTGACTCATTCTTTTAGTGTGTTGTTATTCTGCAATAGATCTGCAATTGTTGTATTAATTTCTTTGGAATCTTCATTTTCAAATAGACCTTCAGTGTCTTCTTCTTTATATGAAGTTTCATTCAAGTGAGTTGCCAATTCTTTCCTAGCTTTTAAGGATTTCCTCAATTCTTCTCTTACTATCTCAAGCTACTGCAGTGCCAGCTAGATATCAATCTTCTGATTCTTAATGACTTTTCCCAACTTATAAACCTCCATTTCCAAGATCTTAACTCTCAAGTGGTTATAATTCTTCTAAGAGAACAATGCTCTGATACCAATTGTTGGAAATCTAATATGGGAAAGAAATAATTGAGAGGTGGCGGGGAGGGTTAATTAGATCTACAAAAATTTTACACTTTTAAAATAAACTGATTCAACCATGTATTCATAAACATAAACTAAAATGTTGTAATATAACTAAAATCTAATCATATCCAAAATGAACACATAACAAAAAGATTTGGTAACTGGAAAACCCTTGAAGATAAAATTGGGGTGGGGATGACACCCACAAATCTTCACTATCATAGTAATAAAGTGTTCCTATTAGGGATAAAAATTTTGATCACTTCTGATGATCTACCTTGTGAGGGGTCTACCCTATTAAGATCTTTTAGACTTATACAATCTACCTTGTTAAATGATTTATAACTTACAACTAAGTAAGCACTCGATTAAGAGATTTACAAAGCCCTGTTAGGACCACTCTGTTAAGAGATTTACCCTGATTCACTTGCTAGAATGTATCATTACCTGATCCTTCAATTTTCACTACAAATGCTGATAGTAGATCTCCTCTTTCAAACTCTTAACTGATCTCTCAATCTGATTTATCTTTGTTATGCTCTTTACTTCTCTACTCGGTCACTCTATCTGGTCAATTCTTCAGATATGCACAACATGCATATACATCTGATCTCTTCTCCTCACATCTACATCCAAACATACACTTTTCTTACTCTTAGATTAGGGTTTGAAGCATCCCATAAATAGATCTGTGATAAAACTTCCAGATCAAGATCAACAATCTAGATTCATCACCTTTTTCCACTTAGGCATCCCTAATTTTGATTGGTTGCACGACTTGCATAGGGATCCATGATCACAAAAATAATGCATAATTAATGCATTAAATATCTTTGAATGGTCATTAAATGATTCATATAAGTTGGCCAAAATGGTTTACCTAAGTGTTTGTGCCATTCCAAACACATATACAAAAAATGTCTTACTCGGCATAAGTATACTCTGGTGCTCAGTCAATACTCCCTCACTTGAAATAACCATATGTTGTTACTCGACACTAACTATTCTATACAACTCAGAAAGTATTCTGGTCGGCAACTATTGAGTACTAGACAACCTCTGTCTTTCTCGACAATAACTACTACTCGGTCTCAACTTTAGCGAGATGTCTTGGTCACAGTAATGATCGACCAACCTACCTTCATTATGACTAAGTGTGTGACACTAATAGACAACAAAACTTGGAGATCCACAAATTATGCAGGGACCTGCTAACCAAATACAAGTCATAAATTTTGAGCATAATTTCAAATCTAGGCCAGCTAAATTAAGCATACTTATAGCCCTCTCTATTATTGGCGTTCATTCTCTCTTCAATTTTATTTTATTGAGTGGTGCTAATTGGTTGTCTTCTACTACACAATGCCTTTGTGTGTGCCAAATTATCAACTCCATTGAATATAATTCCCCGCCACTATATAAATTATAGCACTTTGAAATTTCTTTTCTATTTGGTTCTCCACAAGAAATTTAAACTCTATTAACTTACATAAGAGTTTTTTTTTATTCATGAGTAAATAGACCTGAGGTGTTTTAGAGAAATCATTAATTTTTTGAAAGGGGTAAATTCACACACACACACACACGCGCGTGCGTACATGCATACTCTCACATGCACACAAATATTTCAACCATACCAAGCTAATGTGGAGTACCTAACTACCTCCTCATGGGAGGACATAATGCACTAAATATGAATTCTGTGCTACCTCCAAATGTGGCACCCACTTTCTCATGTGAAGAGGAAATAGAAAAAACATGAAATAGTAAATACTTACAAAAGTAATAAATTCAAATATTATGAGTGTAAGGTTGATACCTTTTCCCAACATCCTCCTACTTGTTAAACATCTTTCAAGAGAAATATGTAAATTCATCAACATTAAAGTCTAGTTGCTAGGGGTTGAAAGGCTCATAGAATTACTAGGTCACTTAAATTAATTTAAGCTTAAGGGCTCTATCAATGAACCTATAACATGGATCAAAGTATCATTTTTCTTCATTATTTCCCTCCCATGAACTTTATCATATCATTAAAAAATGATCCTCGATATCAATGTGCTTTGTCTTGACATGAAAGGTCACGTTCTTTGTTAAACATATGCCACATTGATTGTTAATTGACTGTAATAAATGCTACATCTAACTTAAAATTTGAACATTATCCCTTAATCCAAAAGTATTATTTATAAGCAATATTAGTTTTCATGTACTTTTGTTTTATAGTGGAAAAGGGGCTGTAATTTTCTACTTCTTCATGCCAAGCTAGTAGCACCATCAAATATAGGAAAAATGTAACCACTAGTGGATCTAGTGTAAAGATTCTATCCCAAGCTATATTCAAAAATTAAATAATATGCACTTGTTCCTTGTAGGGTAACCATGATAACATATAGATTAGTCAAATGTACTCTTAATTGCCTAAAGAATCTCTTCATTATATTTGGATGTACTCGCTCAAGATTGTTCATTAATATGTAAAGGAATTCTTATGTTGTGTGATGTCTAGTCTTATGAAAACTATATCATACATTAAAACCCTAATTGTACCAGCATAAGGTAATATCATCATAACCTACATATCACTAGGAAAAGTTAGACATTATTGAAGAAATAAATTCATCCCAATTATAATGGGAACACACAATATTGCAAGTTGATGTGCTAAATTTGTCCATCACTAAATTCATATATACTCTCACCCCACTATGGTATTTTGGTTTTCTTTATCTCTTCTAATATCAATTTCTTATTTTAGCCAACTTATCTTTAGTCTTTCATCTCAAATTGATGCAACAACATCTACAGGTGTAAGACCAATCTTGCATCACCTAAAAATACTTATTTAAATTGGTTAAGTCTGGTAAATAATTCTATTGTCAATAAGGGCTAAATGCAGGCTATTATGTATCTCCTCATACCATGGAAAGTGTTCAAGGGGACATAAGAGATACAATAATTTATTATTTATAGTGTATGTCCAATGGAAAATGTACTTTTTGCAGTGGACACATCCGAGTTATGATTAAAATGAAAAAATAGAATAATTTACCATTTCAGAGTATAATTAAGGAAGTGGAAAAGACTTGTGTAAACAATTCCATGAAGGTTTCAAAGCATATATGAAGATCCACTCTCCTAAGTGCCCAAATTTGGGAAGGTGAAGAGTCTTCTATTGGCCAAAAAGAATAAATGAAGAGTCATTTTCTTAGGCACTCAATCTGTGGAAGTTCCAGATTTTTCTATTGGCCATGTGTTACCTTTCTAGGCACTATGTGTTTCACCCTCAAAATGGGGCATGGGATTCTCATAAGGAAAAAAAATGCTATAAATTGGAGATTGGACTAGTTATTACAGCATGAAAATTTGAGTGGATAATTCAAAGTGGAGTGAATCATTTAGAATGGAGTTGATGAGATTATCTACTTCATTGGAGAGTTCACTAGTAGCTCCACCTTGTAGGATTTGTAAAGTCCATGAGGCTAGAGAATTGTGATTGATGAATTTGTATTTAATTTTTTCTATTGAGTATAATAGTAAACAGCATATTCAATCATGAGTTCATGTTACTTGAGAGTTTCTACCACTACAAAATATATGAAAGTAACCCCGAGTTACAGTTTACGAGACCAATTATACATCTTCATATTACAATAAAGCTCTAATGACTCAAAAATTTACAAATATTCATATCAAATATAATTTTTCCTGAGATCAACCCATGCACTCTATCCTTTGTCTCCCTCCATCCATTTTATGATCTTGTCATTCTATATATAGATGTAGTAAGGATGGGTTGGTCGTGGTATCCCGGGTCTTTGTGGAGGAGAAACTGCAAGAGTAATAGAAAAAACAGGTGGAGCAACACCAAAAATTGGTTTGTGAGGAGAAACCACTAGTAGAGGAGAAACACCACCTGGTGAAGGAATAAAATGGTCCCTTTTCAATTTCTACATCATATCCTTCATCTCTTTTTTTGATCTAGCTAAGTTACTGATCAAAAGGGGTGGTCTTGGATTGATTCTTATTAACTGTATAACCATAGGCCACTTATTTCTTCAACATCTGGGAAGCACCATTATTCAGTAGGTCCAAAAGATTCTTCTCATCAACATTTAAGATCAGGGTCACATGCATAGAAACATCATAGTATATGAGCCTCCGAAGAGATTCAATAAGGAACCTTTCTTTATTTTGAAAGATATCTTCATTATGTAACTTCCAAATAACCCATAACACCTCAATAGATAATGAAGACCAAAATATATTGTAGATGTTATTGAAAGCCAAGAAAGAACCAAATATGATATGCATGATATTGAATTAAGGTGAAGTGAAAGACCAAATATGCCCCAGATTTCTCTAGCAAAAAAACAAAAAAAAAAAGGAATAATAATTTAGGGATTTTAAAACAAGAGAAATTGTTAATGTCACCATTAGGTTTCTTAATGAGCAACTTGTGCAGAAAGAAGAGCCACATGAGATAAAAAAAATTTGGCTGGATAAGTCTATGCCACAGGGAGGATATGTGTTTATCCCATTCACTTGGTTCCTCCAAAACGAGTTAAGGTGGTGATAAATCTCATGAGAAATGGTAAGAATTTTATAGATGGTTTTGGCTTTGGTATCAGGGAATTTGGTGTCATCAAGCCACTTAAGAGAAGAAATCCTATCATTGTTCACCACACAATCTCTTTGTAGATTAAGTTTACAACTAGCCTCCCTCACAATAGCATATGTTCTCCATTAATTTTGAGGGATGTCAAATTTATGCCTTAAATCCTGCAAGCTAGTAAGTGTTCCACCTTTTATGATATAAGAAAAGTGTCTAATCCCTTTAGTAGCCCACTTCCCGGTCAAACATCCCTACAACAATGCCAAGGGTTTATCACCTTTCTCAAGGTTCCACCGGATAGTTTTTTCAGCACACACTTGGTTATTATCATCAATGGCAAAGTTATTTCTAATGAGGATTCTAACCCTCTCCCAACATTTCCAAATGGCCTTGAATATATTGGATCATGTAACCTTAGTGTGCAACTTGCCAAAAAGAATGTCATTAATGTGAAGACATTTCCAAGAAGAAGAGTAGGTTGGTATTGCTCTAGCAATATTATTTCTGATCAATATTTTTCATGTCTCATTACCATTAGTAGATTTATCTATCCATTTTATAGCCAAGGTGAGACCTTGAGACTTTAAGTCTTTTAGACAAATACCTCCAAGTTATTTATCCATTGTATACCATTTCGAGTTAACCCCATGTCTTTTTCTATTTCCTCTATCATCTAACCACAAAACATTTGTCACCTTTTTGTGGATATAGTTGAATTGAGCCTAATTGAACAACCAAATTGAGGAGTAATAAAAATTATAGGAGGATAGAACCTTCTAATAGACTTGAACTCTTCTTTCAAGGGAGAGATAATTAGAGTTCCACTTGTTCAGTTTTTTATCAATCTTATCTCTAATCAATACCCACATGTCTTGCAGATTAGGGCTGATAGAAAAGGGAGTACCTAGGTATTTCACTTGGTGATTTGGACCCCCCCAAATAAGGCCAAATATATTACACCAACTAGGTGGTTGGTCCTTCCACACAAGTATGATGGATTTTGAAAGTTACACTTTTCTGCCAAAGGCCTCATAGAACATGTCTAACTTATTCATCAAATTACTTACATTGTCCTCACCAAGTTCAATCAAATGTTTGTATCATTAGAAAACTAAATGTTTGTCTATTCATCGCCGTTTGGGAGAAAAACTCCTTTTACTTTAGGTGATAATAAGTCATCTCTAAGAAGATAGAAGAGTGCTTTTGCTACAATAACAAACAAGGATGGAGCCAAAGGGCATCCTTTCCTGATAGACCTTGACAATTAAAAGGAAGGAGATCTCATGCCATTAATTTCCACTAAGGTTCGAGCACCATTTAAGAGAGTAAGGACCATTTCTCTAAAAAACTAAGGAAACACCAAAGCCTCAAGAATCATCATGATAAATTTCCATTATATCATGTCGTATGCTTTTTCATAGTCTAATAGGATCATGTAACTATTATAATCTGAGTATCTAGCCCAATTCATAGATTCCCATCATGTGATAAGATTTTACAGGATATATCTTCCTTTAAAAAATTGAGCTTGGGTAGGTTTGACAACATGAGGAAGGGTATTCTCTATCTCGAGGGCTAGGATCTTAGCCAAAATTTTATATGAATGCACATTCAATAGTGTAATAGGCCTCCAATTATTAATAAGTGTTCTCTCCCCTTCCTTTGGGATTAATTTAATCAACCCAGCATTGATGTCAGAACCCAATGATTTCTTATCAATATCTTCATTGTAAACTTGTAATAATTCTTGTCCAATCCAACCAATTTTGCTCTTGTCATTTCTTAATTCCTGGATGAATTATTTATTTCATGAATATAAATAGGCCTATCTAAACAACTATTTTCACCAACAGACACCTTAGTGGGTATAATACATTTTATTTTAGATCTGGCAATGTTCATCTTGACACCATCATCTTTTGTGGTAAATAGCTTACTAGAAACAAAGGATTTTAAAATATCCTCCTTGGATTTTGACATTTTTCCATCCTCCCAAATGGTATCTATCCTATCTTTAGCCTCCTTGGATTTGAGGATTTGAAAAAATTACTTGGAGCACATGTCACCATAACTGTCCCAGTTAATTTTGGCCCTTATCTTGGCCTGATGCACTTATTCCGCATTTTCCTCAGAGCATCCTTGGAATAAGAAGCAAGATTGATAGCTTCAACATTATTAGAATTATTTTGTAACTTGGATTTAGAAAAAAATAGCTCCTCTTGCAACTCATATTCCCTCCTCCTATAATCCTTTGCTTTCATTTTTTCCGACTACCTGAAAACAAGTCTTCTAGCTAGCAACATTCTGAGACCATCTTGCTATGAAACTAGCATGTTTTACAACCTCCAAATTATACCATCTAATAATGTTGATTTCTATAGAAACATGCTCATCTTTTAGGAGACTTGTATTAATGATAAAACCATCATTTTTACCTCTATCAGCAGCTGTTTTACCTAATTGAAATATCTCACACCTAATGGGGTGATGTTCAGATAGTGTAGTGTGTATGGAGTGAACTTGATACAAACTCCATCACAATATTTATTGAAACTAAAAGTGTCCCTATTGTCGTAAAATATATCTAACCTGCAAAATATTCTCTTACAACCTTGTTGAAAATTGGACCACGTGTACTGGATGTCATTGTTCAAAGCCTTATTGCCTACCATAGGGTCAAAGAGACTATGTTTGTTCAACATCTTATACTATAAGTATTTTTCATTTCCTTTCCATTCGAAAGAGATCCCACCTTCCTTATCCTGTGGTGATTCAATCATATTGAAGTCACTGCCAAATATCCAAGGTATATCCTCCAAGTTGAACATCTGATGTAATTCAACATCGACACATTCATTCATTCTGTTAAACTCTTCATTATCTTTCTTAAATCTGCATATCTCACAAATATTTCTTGACAAACAACGCTTTAGAGGCTCACAATATCTCTTAATCCTCACTAAACAATAATATTCAACTCAATATCATCTGCCATAGCTTAGAATCATCACCTTGTGCATATCTCATATTCGCAATTACAACTGCATCCTTCATACGACCCTTGTTCTCCAAAACCGATTCTTGCACACAATCCAAATACCCATAAAAATCGAGGATCTTCAAGTTCATGTTCAATACTCGGTAATCTACCACCACCTTTTCAAACTATGTGGGACTTAACTTACTTAGCTGATCATATAGACCCGATCTTATACTTCATGATCATACGCTAGTTCTTTGTGCCTTGTGGGTCTTTCACGACCGAGCGTGGTTCTATCATCTCGCGGGTTTGTCCAAAACACAAGCCTGCATGTGCATGGCATATCCGCCACCTTTTTCCCATTGAAAAACACCGCGTTCAACATCTAACGCTCTTCATTGGTCGACCATACTAACTCATTCTGCAAAGGGATCATCCTTGGTCTTCTTCTAAGGTTCTTGGAAACTGTTTTAAAGCCATTTAGACTTAAATACATTCTCTTCCAACCACTACGACTTACACCATCCCAAATCGGGATTGACATAAAGAACTGACACCTAGACAAAACTGCATTTTACTCTATCAAAACGTCCCCAAATCGGGACCATCAAAAAATGATACTTAAGAAAAATAGAGTATTGAAAACGTCATTTATAACAGCAAGGAAAACCCAATTCCATTGATGTTGGGAAGAAAGACATGACAAGATTTCAAAAACACCATTCTTCATCTAAAATCCAAGACATTAGAACCCAATGCAGACATAAAAAGAATGGCTCTTGCTGTCTCAACAAGAATAGGCACAACTGAAAACACAAAAAGGCACGATTTACAATAACTCGCTTAAACAAAAACTTCCTTGACATTAAATCTGCAATTATACTTTGCATGGCTCTCTCGCGATATCCAGAGAGCCGTTTTGCTTTTCTCTTATCCTCTTTTCTCTCTTTTTTGTAACTCCCTCTCTATGTTCTATTCGGTTACATTGTTCTCTCTTTATCAAGAATTTTGGGTAGTTATAAAACATCTACCCCATTCAGACTTTTGGCTAAAAATGTCAAATAATCCATTTTTAAATACATTACAATGCAATTTTAAGAAATTAAACCATTTCTTGACATGGTTTCACTAAATTCTAAATGACTTGAACATATCACTATTATGAAACTTGTCATAATGCTCAAAGGTCGAGGTGCCTCCGCACCAATATCCATCGCTACAATTTGATTCTCCCACTAGGGTCATTGACTTCATAAATATTATAGATTCCAAATTCTTTATCATTGCATTTGAAGACAATCCAGACCACTCGGTAGAAAGGGGAACAACCTCATCTAACAATATTCTTGCTCCATATGGGACCCACAAGGGTGACTACTCCCCCTTTACCTTTAAGGTTAGAGGTACTAAATATTTTAACATCCTTCCAATTGCACTTAAAACTGATATCAGGAGAGAAGCCTATAGATTTTACTTCGTGCAACATAAGAATGTCTACATCCTTATTATTCAAAAGATATCTCCTGATTATATATTTTTTATCAGGGGATTCCAACCCTCTGACTTTACAAGATGCACATTTTACTTCCATGGGTAACATCAACTGTCAGTCTTCATTGGGGTTTTGAAACTCTTATAACAACTTGGGAGCTTCTCGCTAGGGTTTTTGGATTTCTTATTGCTACTAGAGGGGCCTGGAGGTCTCCCTCTCTTTTTCTTAGTAATTGAATCCAATGCTTCATCATACCCATTTGGGGTTTCCTCGTTTTTATCAAACTTCTTGGTCCTAGCTCTCCTTTTTTACTTCTCTACATTGAAGAAAAAGATTTTATTATCCTCATGTGAGTTATCAAGAGGGATAATAGCCAAATCACTGATTTCACCTACTTCAGGCTTCTCCACTATAGGGACCTCCTAAGGAACAATTACCTCTCCCTCCTAAATATTCATGGCACCAAGGGTGGGAATGGAACTCATGAGGATAGAGATCTTGTGAAGTTTAGGAAGGGGAGGAAGAGGGGGAGGGGCCAAAATCATAACAAGGAAAAAGTTTGAGAGCTTCTCCTCAAGACCATTAGCCCTTTGTAGGGCCACTAATCCATTACTATAATTAGACTTAGCTGGTACATAATTAGAGCACTCAACCCTATTCTAAGACCTCATCATGGTCTCAGGGCCCAAGACCTCATTCCTATCCGTGTTGAAATCCCTATCCAAGAGGGAGAGGGAATAACAATGTTTCTCATGAGATTCCTGAGGCAGAGGAGAGGGGATGAGGGAGGAAGAAGGGTCAACAATGAGGGCATTGTTGGAAAAGGAATTTGGGACTAAAATCTTCCTAATCCTCTCAAGAGAAAGTTGTTGGGCATTATTAGTCATGTTCTTATGTCAGGGGGCATTGGAATCCAACCCTAAGCTTAAGGTGGAAACATCAGGAAGAGTACGCAGATCAGGAAGGCTCTTATCCTTGTCAAAATAGGAGGAGCCTTATCAGAAGAGAAAGATATTTTAAGGGGGCCAAGGCTATTACTAATGGAATTTGGGTTAAGAGGGTTAGAGTCAAGAATAGTCAATTTTGAGGGGGTCTTTGGGTTAACCTTTTTGGAGACAAATTTACTGATGTTGGGGCTAACTTTGTTTCCTTGTGAATTAGGGTTATATTTTTTTTTAATAAAGGGGCATGAGTTTCTCATGTGCCATCCTTTCTGCACAAAAGACAGGCGTTAATGTCACCTAGGAAAGTGAAATGACAAGCAATAAGGTGATCTTCAATATCAAAATGAATAAATTTAGGATGATCGAGGCCAGGATTCAATGATATAAGAACCCTAGCGTTACTGTGAGGTAGAAAACTGTTGGTTTTATCAAACCTAATAACATTGACAATAGGCTCCAAGGCATAAGGAATGAAACTTCATAGATACATTGGGTACATTGCCAATAGTAATCCAGTGGGGGCATGAGAGAGATAGGATTTCCTCATGAATGACATTAGGAGACTATGAAATAGTACAAAAATTGCAAGAACCTATCTTCCAAAATTATCTTTTGATAATTTCTTTCTAACTATTAGGGTTATATAGAAAGATTAAAAAAAATCCCTATTTGCACCATACTGAAATACTAAAAAAATGGAACCCTAATTTCTTAGACCAAACATTATGCAACCAATCATTAAGGAAAGTATGAGAAAGGAGGTTAGAAATATCTTTGGCTGCAAGGAAAAATGTAGTATTTTTTACGCAAGGAGGGTTGATAATGGGGCCAAAGGCTCTCCCAACTACCAAACCAACTTGCAGAAACAACACAATACAGAATCAAAAACACAGTGAGAGAAGAAACAACAAATATCCTTTATCATTAATTGAACAAACTCATTACATGTTAGGCTGTAAGGCCTTCCTGGTTTCAGCCATATACATTTAGTGAATTACAATTCGATCTTCATACATGCAAGGTCATAGACCTACTTACAGATAATTCAACCTTCAATATCCTATCCAATCTGTACTACTTCTAAGAACTTTTTAAACTAAGAGCACATAAACAAATATATACAAGAGTCCACCAAGAGAGGTCGGCATTCAAATACATAAGTGAGACCCAGATTTAGGTCCACACAGATCCCAATGAGAGACCCCAAATCAATTACGCCATCAAAATTAACCGAAGAGGTCAGCCACCAGATCCAACTCCAAAATAAGCATCTCGGGCAAGGGTTGACCGAGCAACAAAGTGACTCAGGCAAACAACACCCTGAGCAACATGAAACAAAACCCGAGTGACAGGAAATAAACAAGCATGCCTGAGTGATAGAACCCAAGCAATAGGAACAAACATGCCCGAGCAACAGAAACTGAGCAGTTGAAACAAGCATGCCTGAGAAACAGAACCCCATCAGCAAAGACCAACCCAAACAAGCATTACCAAGCAATAGAGCTCGAGTAACAAAGTACTTCCTGATCAGCCTCCAAATTAACTAAAGAACAAAACAAACATCTTTTTTGTTGAGAAGGATTGCCAAAGACCCAAGATGCTCTTGAATCAATTTTTAATCCTAGACTTCTCTACATCGATAGCTAAAGCCATTTGCAAGTTGGGTTTGATAATGAATTCATCAACAGAGGGTTCCTTACCTCCATTCAAGAAATTTGTGGTGTGATAGGAACTGGTGGCTAGTTGTTGCACGAACCTTGCTCCATCTGGAATCCTTTGAACTTCCTCGAGTGCATCTTTGAAATATTTTGCCTCTGAGTTTGATGTATTTTGTAGTGGTTTAGAAATAATGCCCTCACCTGACGATAGGGATCCGATAAATGAGCTTCAAGGCAAGGATCAATTAATTTTATTATTAAAAGGATGACCTTCCACTCGCAGGGAAGGCCTCCTCAATAAATCTGCACAAAACTTGTAGAGTGATATACTCAATATATTTGATCATTGTTGATTCTTGCATCAATGATTTCACATTTCATTTTATTGAGAAATAGAAGACATGTTATTTCTTGCAAATTCATCGTTAGAGGGGAAAAAAGAAATAGAAAAATGGGATATGAAAAGGTTTCAATAGAAAAAAAATATAAAAGAAAAAATGGAGAAAGATGCATGGTTTAATCATTGACAATAATGATAAGGTAATATAAAGGACATGAAATGAAGGGGCATGTGTTGGTTTGAAAATTATGAAATATGAAAGTAGAAAGCATTAGAGAATGGATAGATTAAACCATGTCCGCGTGCAATAAGAGAGAAATGAAGAGCCACTTTAGACACTTGCAAATTTGAATAGGTAGAATAAAACAAATTATGGGGAAAGGAATAGAATTTGTGAATGCTAAATAGAAATAGGAAGAGAGTGCAATTAAGTAGAAGATAGAGAGACATGCCATTTGAACTTTGCATAAAATTGAGAGGTTCAATTAAAGGTATGCAAGAGGAGAGAGATATTCAATGCATATTACCAGGGAATAAATAAGAGAGAAAGGATGAAAATTGGTGAGGAGGAAGAAGGAAGAAAGACACAATATAGAATTCAATTGGAATGTGAAGAAGAAGTTGTGCCTGGTTGTAGGAAAGGGGAGGTGCGGGGAGGAGAAAATTGGGGCTACATAAGCATTGAAACCACCAAATTCAAGTGATAGATAAACAAATATAGATTACATGAAGATAATGAGAAGAGTAATCACACAATGAAGAGATTCCACACTAGAAAGAGAATGAGTGTTGGTAATAAGGGGTGGAACAAATTTGAATTGTAAATAATAAAAGGAAATAAAGTGCATAGGAGAGGTAAAGTGATGTCCCCATCCTTATACTAATGTCATAATAGCAATAAAATACTTTTGTGGTCAAAGGAGTGGAAAACCTTGAACACCTATAGCTAGTTATAAGTTAGTAGAAGTAGTTTTATATAGAAAGTTGATAGTTAGAAGAATAAATTATTTAGAAAATCATGAAGTCTTATGTATAAGACGATTTCTCTTAGGGCCCGTTTGGCAGCAGGAATTGGACCGAAATCGGCATTATCTAATTCTGGATAATGCCAAATTCCATGTTTGGGTCCTTGGAAAAAAATGGAATTGGAATTCTGAAATTCTCATTTTGCCCCCAAAATGGGAATATCATCTTCCACCTAAATAGGTGGAATTGGAATTTCGAATTCCAATTCCAATTTTTACAAAAGCAAATTTAATATTTCGTGGGATCCGTGACTATAAAGATGTATATTATATTGCTATAAGAATGTATATATATATATATATATATACATGTGTATATATGCACACATGTATATATATGCATGTGTATATACACATGTATATATATACACATATGTGTGTGTATATATACACATGCGTGTATATATACATACATGTATGTGTATATATATACACATGTATGGTGTGTGTATATGTGTGTATATACACATGTGTGTATATGTGTATACATGGATACACACTTTTATGTGTATATGTATGGTGTGTATATACACACACATGTATGTGTGTATATATACACATGTGTGTATATGTATGTATATATACATAAATGTGTGTATATGTGTATACACACATGTGTGTATATGTGTATACATGGATATACACTTGTATGTGTATATACACACATGTGTGTATAAACACACGTGTGTATGTGTGTATATGTGTATACATGTGTGTATATACACATATACACATGTATATATACACACACATGTATGTATGTATGTATGTACATATATACACGTGTGCATCTGTGTATATATACACACCATATTCAAAGAAATTAAAAAATAAAGAATTAAAATTCTTTATGCATCTTCTCATTCATCTTCCGGGTGAACCAAACAGGTCAGATCATATTCCGGATTTCATTTTGAGGATAAGCATCTTCTTGAATATGCAGCATCTTCCTAAATTGACTATATCCAGGATATGGTATTCCTTCTGCCAAACGGGCCCTTAGAGATATAAGGGATAAGATAGAGTCGAAAGATGAGTTATGATCACTTTTTGAAAAGTGATGATGAGAAACATGTTCACCACACCAAGAAAGGAGAGCATCACCATAAGATTAAGTTAATCAAGCTCAAATGGAGAAGAATAAAGGAGATGACATGAAGACCATCGATGCATCCTAATTAAGCATCATCCATACAAGATAGAATGATGATTGCAAACAGGTTATGAGCCGACTAGCTATAGATATAAATTCTAGTATTCAACAAAAATAAATTAGTATATGAAAGCATTGTAGAAAGGTATATCAAAGGTCCTATTAGATCCTATAATTATTGAGATCAATCACATATGCTTGAAGGAGGATGTAATTCAAGCAACTTTTCACTATGAAAAAAATCATTGTGGCATCTTAGTATAAATCAGAAGGTTAGTCATCAAGTGTTCAAGAGAAATGACATAATTACATAGCTAGTGTTAGATCTGCCATCATGATAAGGATCAACCAAAAGTAGAGAAAAGTGATAGCGGTGCATTTATAAGGCCATAAAGATATAACAATTATCTTTGAAGATATTGATCATCATATGATATATATATTAGGTACCCAATGGAGGAATATACATTGAAGGAAAGTATGAGGATCAATGAAGTCTAGGAAACATCAATTAATGTTAAATAATAGTATAACCAAAATGGAATTAACTAATTTAATGATTAGTCACCAATGATGATTAACGAGATACACATATTGGTCACACATATTGGTCATCAGCAAACAGATTGAGTAAGATATATCAATTGATATTATAAGAATCTATCAAAAAATAGATAATAATATCAATGACTATTTTTGATCATCTATAATCAAAGTTATCATTTGGTATCACAAGTCGATAAATAAGGAATGGTATTAAGTGGCAGAAAACCAATACCAAAAATGAATGATAATATTGATTAAAGAATGCTAATTATTGATTACAATATCAATTAAGACATGGATACTAACCATCCACTAATTAATATCTATTAAGAAGAGACATGATATAAATTGGACAACAATTTATGATAATCAAACATTGATCTTGAAGAGGATTGAATGATATTAGTTTGACATTAGTTTGGCATTTTGTGAAAAACTTTCAAAGTCATCAATATTCTCAAAACTTCAAAAATACTTATGACTCCCCCTTTCATAATACTCCTCAAAATTTTACTTCTTATTTAAGCATACATATATCCTTTATATAACTGTTCATATAAATATCTCCCCTTTTATTATTTATACATTAGACTATCCTCATTATCCCCCTTTTTTGACAAATATCCCAAAATGATACTTACGTATTCTTATCTTTTGGAGATATATGATCACAAATGTGTTTGAACTTGGTCTTGGCATCGACTAGGGCTTGTTACCATGTATCCTTCAATATTTTCATAACAACTATCTGCCTAGCAATATCAGCTGCCAAACTAGTAATAGTATCCAATGAACTATAGTCGGGAATAGCAACTAGGTCATCGAATTTCTTCAAATGAGTATGAATTAAATCCAATTGGGGAGTAAGTGTTGTTTTCATCTCAAGGAGTTCCATCCTTAGTGTACATTCTAAATTTATGATCTCTTGTTGCCTTCCCATTAACTGTTTAACCTTTGAGTGATAGGCATGTACGGATCCAGACTCGATTGATATGTTCTTTAGCTGCTCGGTCATCTCTTGTTCAAGAGATTCCTCTTTTTATTTGATCTCCTTAATGAAGAATGAAATGGAATAGAGCTTCTAAAATAATAAGATAATATCAGACAACTTGTTCTTCGTGTCAGTGCATGCTTCAGAAAGAGATACCTTGTCAAGCACAATGTTCTTCAAGATCTCTTCTAACAGATTTTATTTTGTGCTCTTCTTATGAATTTTCATCATGCTATTGATTGTGTCTTTTCTCAGTTCTTGCACTTGTTGCATCAAATCTTCTACTTGATTAAGAATAATTTATTCCTCTTTTATAGTAGCATCTGGCACAATCTCTTGTAATACTTCTTTCACATCTTCCAATACAGTGTTTTCTTTCTTCTTCTAAAATGATTTATTCTGGATGGCCTTAATTCTTACCAATTCTTCATGTTCTTTCATCTCATTAGGGTCCATAGTAGATAGATAAACTTTAGATAATATGATCGATTGGCTCATATCTACAAGTTTCCTCTTCTTTGATTTCTTCTTCTTCTTACTCATCATACTATCACTAGTAGATAATTTTGTGGAAGGGGATGCCTTTAGTGCATCAGATGTGGTCTCGTAGAATCAAACACACTTTCATCTTTTATTTCTGCTTGCTTTTCTTTTCCTTTAGTGGCTGGTGACTCTTCTTTCTTTTCTTCTTGATTCTTTTTGGTCTTCTCTTCTTTGTTCTATTTTTTCCTTTCTTCTATCTTTTCTTCTTCCTTCTATGTTTCCTATCTACCCCCGATCTTGTCTTTTTCTTGATCCTTGGCTTGCTCTTGTTTTAATGTGGGGTTCTTAGTAGAAGGTTCCTCAGTGTTATGTTCTATATGGGGCTCTGTGGCCTCAGGCTTCTCAGTTTCTCCTTTTTCTTTTTCATTAGGTGATTTGGTGCCTTTTGTTTCAGTGTCATTGGAAACATTAGACATGCCAATATCAACATCTAAAAACTCATTGACTTGTTCTAGACCTTCTTCTAATAATTTTTCATCCAAAAAATAAAATATATCCATTTGTTCAGTCTCTATTTCCTTTTCTATCATCACATCTTCATCTTCTGCAATTTAGGTGGTAGGGTCCTCCTCTGTAATATCTTCAATCGATATTTCTTATTTATCCAATGTAAGGTCAAAAGGATTCTCCTTGCCTTTATCTTCGATATCTTGATCTTTTCTTCTCTTATCTTCTATGTATATAGAGAAATTTTTTCTCCATTGGTCATCAGTCTCATCTTGTACTTTTTCTAACTCTCCAAGCATGATCCTTAATGATCTACTTTTAATAAAGAAATAGTTAGAGTAGGTTTTCATTTTCTCATCAATCTCAGTTACAATCATTATGGGTTGAGCTAGAATTAGGGATCTTTCCCTCATTTTTATTTTCAATATTCAATGCATACTTCCATCTAGCATAAATTTTTCTATAAATATTAGTAGGTGGATGGTTGACAACTTCAATTAGTGCAAGTTTAAACTTATGCAAATTAAAAAGAACTGCATCTTCTATCTTGGTTTTACCTTCTTCATTTTGGTTGTCATACTTCATGTACCTGATTCTTGAGATTTATCCATTCTTCTTAAGTACCTCAATTGGCTCATCTAGAGTCATTTAAAATTGATCTAAGCTTATATTCTTATGCTTTTTGAGGTCTCTAGTGTCTTTCTCACTATCTTCTTTCAAGTTTAGTTTTCTCCTTTATTGAATTGTAGCCTTCTTACTTCTCACATATGTTTTACCTTTTGGCTCATCTACTTCTAATTTCATTTTTCCTCTTGATGTAGCTATGGACTGTGTGATTGGTTGGGTTGTCTTGGTACTCAGTGAGGCCTGATGAACCATAAATGATTGAATGTTTGAATATGTTAAGTTGATGATCACCAAAATGCAGAAAGATAATGCAAGACATTAAATCAGTTAATGGATTGTATTGCCATTGATTTCAACTTGATGATTGGTTATATACAAAGTGTCAAAGACTTCAAAGAACTAGAGAGATAAAGGTTATGCTATTAGTAATTCATAAAAGTTTAGTATTCACAAAGTGACAATAGACACCGACGGACAAGTGCACACCGATGGATAGAGAACCCCGACAGAAAAGTCACAGTGATTCCTGAGAAAGTAACCCAACAAGCATTACCGACAAGTAGAATCACAAGCATTACCGATAGAAAGAATAATAGTGTCACCCAATGGATAGAAAACCCTGACAGAAACACAACTCTGATGGAGATACCTGAGGAGAATTGAAGTGTTGACCAAAGCTAATAAGAGTTAAAACACCAAAAAGAACTGAAGTTCAGAAACAAAAAAAAGACTTAGCTAGCAAGAGCTAAATAAGGATTTAACTGGTTGTTAATATTTTTTTCATCGACAAGTTAAAGCCAGAGATAATTAAGAGCTTTAAAGCTGTTTTATTCCAGTTGTCAAGGAGAAATCTAAGGGATAAAATTGAAGTAATTTTTTAAAGAAAGATTGGCTAAAAATGTGGATCACGCCAAGAACAATAAAGTCAAGAACTAAGAAACGATGATATCATGTCTATAAAGAGAAAATATAATTCATTATGAATTAGGGGAGTGATTAGAAGAAGAGGATGTTGAAGAGAAACTGATGAAGAACAACTTCATACAGTCTTGATTAATCAAGCTGAAGAACATAGCTATATTTCTGTGGACACCAAGCAACAAAGAAGCACAACATCACCAAGAAGAAAGAAGTGGAGCAAAAGTATTAAAAAGATACATTGATTAGAAAGGTAAAATGAGCTTACAATAGATCTGAAAATCTATAAAGTATAGTTGTATATGTGAACAAATAACTTACTGTTTCAATTTAACCATTAGATCATAAAGTTTCTTAACCAAGTAGGACTTAACAATCCTTTATATATTGAGATACATCCCAAGGAGCATCAAAAAGTTTGATCATGAAGATAACATGAGATTCTAGATACCATTTGACAAACTACACTGGGTTTGGTGATAAAAGGTAGCATAGAGATGCCTGATATCAAGTGAAAAACTATTCTATTTAAATCCTCTAACAAGGTCACACCTAACAGTGTGTTTGTAACCTTTAACAATGTTGGCTCTTCACCGAGCTCACTTTAGAAGAGTGAAAATTTTGGGTTATTGGTCCCAAGTGGTTTTTCCCTTAACAGGGTTTCCACATTAAAAATCCATGTGTTAATGTGTTTATGAATCATTACTTTAGTGTTTTGCATTACACATAACTAATCTTGATTGATTGGTATACACTAAGAAATTTATTGTATTTCGGTAAATGAAAGACTGCTAATCAGTAAATAGTAAGAATAAGGTTTAACAGTGAACTCTGAGCAATAGTTATTTGTTAATATTATTTCAAGGAATTCATCTTGTAGGACTAAAGATAAATAGAGGCTTAATATTGTGGTACTAAGTTTTTGGGTTGATTTATTGGAATATTTCTGAGGCCACTGATACACCCCCCTCTCAGTTATTCTAAAAATTGGTATCAGAGCTTGTGTGCTTAGAAAGGGATTTTAACAGCTCAAGAAAAATATCACAAGATGAGAAAAAGAGATGTGCCTAAGTTGAACAAAGACAACTTTGCATCATGGCAAAGAAGAATAAGACTCCACCTATCAGGTATTGGAAATGATGTTGTTCAATACTTAGATATTGAATATGTGTTGCCTACAGGACCTCACACACTTGAGCAATTGAGATAAAAGAATGATCATAATTGCATGATGATAGAACTTGCTTCCTCACTCTCTGATGCTGAGTTTGAAGATGTCAAAGCCTGCACCTCTACAAAGAAAATGTGGGATAAATTGAAGCTAGTAAATGGAGGAGATGCTAATGTACTAACAGATAAGGCAGAAAGCCTAAGAGGGAGGTTTGATGACCTAAGGATGAAAGAAGGAGAAAATATCACTCAGTATAGCTACAGAATTAACGAGGTAGTCAATGCTATCTGAGGAGTTGGAGGTGTACTTGAAGAAGAGACAGTGGTAAGTAAAATCCTAAGAACGTTATTGCATGTATATGCTATTAGAGTATCTTCTATACAAGAAATGAGATTACTTGCAAAAATAATATTACTCTAGATTGCCTGATTGGAAGACTGATTTCATTTGAGATTAATAACTTTGATAACAATGTCTTACCATCTATAGAGTCTGCATTCAAATCTTCTTTGAAAATAAGTAAGTCAAGTCAAAAACATAGTATGAGTAATGATAGTGAAAGTGATAGTGATGACCAAGGACTTGATGAGATTGAAGCAGTAATGGAAAGAAGATTGTAGGGAGGAAAAGGTAGATACAAAGGTAAAATACCACGTGTATGTTTTAATTGTAAAGAGGTTGGACACTTTGCTACAAGATGTCCTAACAAAAGAAAAGATGATAGAAGTAATGATAGAACATATGAAAAGAAGTTTGATAGAGGTGATGACAGAGATTACCAAAGATACCAATAATTTGATAGAAGAGATACCTGAGAATACAAGGACAAAGGGAAGAAAGCTTGTTACCTGGATGAGAACATAGTTAGAGACACTGACATCGAATTTGATGAAGACATTGAGATGGTATTTGTAGCCATGAAGGATGATTCAGATGAAGAAGAAAGGTATGTAGAAACTGTACTCATATCTAAGGTTAGTAAGAATGATGTCTGGATCATAGATACTAGCTGCACTCACCACATGACCGGTGATAAACAAAATTTTGAAATGTTTGACTACTATAATGGTGGATCAGTATGGATGGGTAATGACACACCTTGTCCAGTTGAAGGTAAAGGAACCACAATATTGAATAACTTGATCAAATGTGAAAATTATTATTGGGTAAAAGAACTTAATTATAATCAATTGAGTGTTTCACAACTGAATAACATAGGTCACTGAGTAGCATTTGAGAATAAGAAGGCAAAGATCTTCAATGAATCAGGAAGATTGATCAGAACTAGTGAACAGACAAAAGGTAACCTTTTATATCTTGATGATATAAACACCACTTGTTTGATGGCGAGAAATGAAGACATATGGTTATTGCATAAGAGATTATCTCATGTGAATTTTGACAACATGATAAAGATAAACAATAAAAGAAGAGTAAGAGGCTTACCGAGCATGTCTAAGCCCGAGCATATCATGTGTAAGAATTGTCAAAAAGGTAAGATGACAAAGTCTAGTTTCAAGAGTAAAGTCCATACATCTAATGCAATTCTAGAATGTCAATACTGATCTATGTAGACCCATGAGGACAAAGATTTACTATGGATATAGATATTTCATTCTCTTTATACATGATTATTCTAGAATGATGACAATTATGTTCTTAAAAGATAAATCAGAAGCATTCAAGATGTTTAAATGGTATAAGGCTATGGTAGAAAAACAAAGTGGTAAGGAATTAAAATGCTTAAAGTTAGATAGAGGAGGGGAATTTATTTCAGATGAATTCACTAACTATTGCAATGAGCATGGAATTAAAAGATAGGTTTCTACACCAAGAACACCACAAAAAAATAGGATTGCTGAAAGGAAAAATAGATCCATTGTTGATTGTACAAGAACATTGATGATAGAGAAAAGCATCACTCAAAAATTCTGGAGGGAAGTTGTCATTACTGTTGTCTACACATTAAACAGAGTACAATTGAAGAAAGACACCAAGAAGACACCCTATGAGCTTTGGTATGGTTACACACCCAATGTAAGTTACTTCAGAATCTTTGGTAGTCAATGTTATATTTTCAAAGGTGATAGAAATGGAAATCTTGACTCAAAAAGTGAATAAGGAATCTTTTCAGGATATTCCACCAAAAGAAAGGCATATAAATGTCTTAACAAGTCCTCTAACAAGATCATTGAAAGTGAAAATGTAAGAATAGATGAATTTGTAGAGAAGACTGATAAGGAAAGCAAAAAATAACCAGAAGACTACAACAAGTTTTTTTACACTGAAGAACCTAAGACTCTACCTGAGCAACAGTGTATCGCTCTCGAGAAACAAAACATTACACCCGAGCATCAGGCTACAATTACCAAAAATCAAGAAAACACTCAAGATGATATTCCGAGTGATGGAGATCAAAATGTAGGTCAAGATGATGATCAGAATGATGGAAAAAGAGATGAACTAAAAATTTCCAAATATTTTAGCAGACATCATCCACAAAATCATATCATAGGAGATAAGAAGGCTAGAATTAGAATGATAAGTAAGTCACTAAACACTAGATTTTACTTTTTGATTTTGAGCCTAAATCTGTTAATGCTATACTTGAAAATGAAGAATGGGTAAGTGATATGATTGAAGAGATAGAACATATTGAGAAGAACAAGACATGGACACTAGTACCAAGACCAGATGAAAAGAATGTCATCGGTACCAAATGGATATTCAGAAACAAGCTTAATGAGAATGGAGAATTCACAAGGAATGAAGAAAGATTAGTATGAAAGGGGTATGCACAAGAAGAAGGTATTGATTATGGAGAAACATTCGCACTTGTTTCTAGACTAGAAGGAGTTATAATTCTTCTTTCTTATGCTGCATTCAAAGGATTCAAGGTATACCAGATGGATGTTAAATTTGCATTCCTAAATGGAATACTGGAAGAAGAGGTATACATTGAACAATCAAAAAGTTTTGTTGATCTAGACAAGAGAAACATGGTATGTATACTACATAAATCCTTGTACAGATTGAAACAAGCACCTAGATCCTAGTATGAAAGACTTCACTCCTATCGCATAAGCATTGGATTTGTAAGAACATGTGAAAATAGAAATCTGTACTTAAAAGAAGATACTGATGATAACATTATGATTGTTGAAATATGTGTTGATGATATCATATTTAGGGGTAATGATATGTTATGTAAATCATTTTCTAATGAAAGAAAAGAGTTTGAAATGTCTATGTTTGGGGAGATTAAATTCTTTCTTGGTCTACATATTCTTCAACAAGATGCAGGCATATATATCACTCAGTCCAAATACATCAAGGAAGTGCTAAAGATATTCAAGATGGAAGATTCCAAACTAGTTTGAACACCCATGGTAACCAGATGTAAGCTGACAAAAGAAGACAAATCAAATGAGGTAAATCAGGCCTTGTATAGATCAATGATTGGCAAACTAATGTATGTTTTTCATACCAGACCAGATATAGCACATGTAGTTGGAATAGTTGCAAGATTCTTTGCTAATCCCAAAGAATCACATATGACTGTTGTCAACAGAATTTTGAGATATCTAAAGAACATAGAGGACTATGGCTTATGGTATAACTAAAAGGGCAAATTGGAGCTTCAAGTCTACACAAATGTTGATTGGGATGGAAACCTAGATGACATGAAGAGCACAACTGGAGGAGCATTCTTCATGGGTGATAGACTTGTCACATGAATCAGAAAGAAGCAAGGATGCATCTCACAGTCTACTGTAGAACAAGAATATGTGGCTGCCACTACAAACCTCTCTAATATTGCATGGATCAAACAATTACTGGAAGGTATGAATATGAAGTTTCTTGAACCAGTGATTATATATTGTGATAATACCAGTGTAATTAACATATCATAGAATCTAGTCATGCATGCTAAGACTAAGCACATTGCTATCAAGTATCATTACTTAAGAGAACAAGTGTAAGAGAAATAAGTGATACTGGAATATGTTCAATCGAAGGAATAGTTAGCTGCCATATTCACCAAGCCATTTCCGAAAGATACATTTGAGTACCTGAGAAAAATACTAGGGGTCCAAACCTTGTCTATCGATCAGTAAACTGACTAGGAGATTGCATTAGCCTATGCACAAATAAGAAGATCATTCATGTTGATGAAAGAAAATAAATGGACTGCAAAGATACATCTATACACAACAAGGTACAAATATACACCGAACACCGAAGACAATTTTAGCTAATACAGAGCTATATTGCTAATGGATAGGGAAATTCAAGGAATATATTATAAAAATATGAAAGGATATATCTTATAAATGATAAAGTTTACTTTGGCATTGTTTTCAAAGGGAGAGAATATCTAGAATATCCAAAGGGAGAAATTACATATGAAATATCCATCAAAGGGAGAGAAATATCAAAGGGAGAGATTGTTGTCAAAGGAAAAAGAGATGATCAAGGAGAGGAACAGTCAAGGTAGAGCACATATCAAAAACAAAATCAAAAGTTGTTACATCTATCCAGTGAAGGGATTGAAGATTGAAGAGAGAACTCTACAGGAAACAAATCTAAGCTATATGAGCTTACCGAGAGCCACACATTTGTATTGATTATAGAACAATAAGATTGGTAGTTTGATGAACTACAACTTGGTATATTTAATATTGTATTAGAAATAATATAGTGTGATAATGTAGTATCTTTCCATCAATGCCAAAGGGAGATATTAATGAACCATAACTGATTGAATGTTTGAAGATGTTAAGTTGATGATCATCAAAATGTAGAAAGATAATGCACAACATTAAATCAGTTAATGGATTGTATTGTCATTGATGTCAACTTGATATAATCTAATTGGTTATATACAAAGTGTCAAAGACTTCAAAGAACTAGAGAGATAAAGGTTATGCTATCAGTAATGTATAAAAGTTAAGTATTCACAAAGTGACAACAGACACCGACGGATAAGTGCACGTCGACGGATAGAGAACCCTGAGAGAAAATTCACAGTGATTCCTGAGCAAGAAACCTGACAAGCATTACCAATGAGAAGAATTACAAGCATTGCTAATAGAAATAATTACAGTGTTACCCAACAGATAGACAACCTCAACGGAGATACCCAAGGAGAACTGAAGTGTTGACCGAAGCTAACAAGAGTTAAAACACCAAAAGGAACTGAAGTTTAGAAATGACAAAAGACTTAGCTCGTTCAGAAATGACAAAAGACTTAGCTCGCAAGAGCTAAAGGAGTTAACTTGTTGTTAATATTGTTTTCATCAACAAGTTAAAGCCAGAGATAAGTAAGAGCTTTAAAGTTGTTTTATTCTAGTTCTCAAGGAGAAATCTAAGGGATAAAACTGAAGTAATGTTTTAAATCAAGATTGGCTAGAATTGCAGATCACACCAAGAACAAGAAATTCAAGAACTAAGAAATGGTGATATCATGCCTATAAAGAGACAATATAATTCATTATAAATTAGGGGAGTGGATAGAAGAAGAGGATGCTGAAGAGAAATTGATGAAGAAAAAATTCATAGAGTCCTGATCAATCAAACTGAAGAACAGAGCTACATTTCTACGAACATCGAGCAATAGAGAAGCATGACATCACTAAGTAGAAATAAGTGGAGAAAAGGTATTGAAAAGATAAATTGATGAGAAAAGTAAAATGAGCTTACAATAGATCTAAAAATCTACAAAGTATAGTTGTATATGTGAATAGATCATTTACTTTTTCAATTTAACCATTGGATCATAAAGTCTCTTAACCAATCAGAACTTAACAATCCTTTCTATATTGAGTTACATCCCAAGGAGTATCAAAAAGTTTGATCATGAAAATAACATGAGATGCCAGATACCATTTGACAAACTAAACTAGTTTTGGTCATAGAAGGTAGCATAGAGATGCACGATATCAAGTGACAAACTATTCTATTTAAATCCTCTAACAAGGTCACACCTAACAGTGTGTTTGTAACATTTAACAAGGTTGGCTCTTCATCGAGCTCATTTCAGAAGAGTGAAAATTTTGGGTTACCGGTCCCAAGTGGTTTTTCCCTTAACAGGGTTTATAGGTTAAAAATCCATGTGTCAATGTGTTTATGAGTCATTAATTTAGTGTTTTATATTACACATAACTAATCTGGATTGATCGGTATACACTAAGCAATTTACCGTATTTCGGTAAATGAAATATTGCTAATCGGTAAACAGTAAGAATAAGGTTTAACAGTGAACTCTGAGAAGTAGTTATTTGTTAAGATTATTTCAAGGCATTCATCTTGTAGGACTGAAGATAACTAGAGGCTTAATATTGTGGTACTAAGTTTTTGGGTTGATTTATTGGAATATTTTTGAGGCCACTGATTCACCCCCCCACCTCTTAGTTATTCTAACAAGACCTTCATTACTAGTGGCTCTTTCCCCTTTTTGTCAGAGGATTCGTCCTCGTCTATTTCATCATCAACTCTGAGATCCTTTGATAGTTTCTCAATCATTTTGTATGTCCTCCTTTGGACTTTAGGTATTAATATTTCTTTTTTTCTCTTCTCTTTCACCTCTTCATAAGTGCCATATCTTTTGGCTCTTTTTTCAGCAGGATTTTCTAACATAGCCTCAATTTATTCTATTTCAATGTCTATGTCCATCTCGTATCCTAGAGGTTGTATCCAAGTACTTCTTGGTTCAACTACCTTTATGATACATGTGTCTGTATCCACTTAAAAACATATGGTGTCGCGATATTTTCAACCAATTGGGTGCTATCCTATACTTCTTATGTATCTTAGCTTGAAACTTAAGGAAATAATAATTCATAATCATATCAAGATATTCACCTTGACTTAGGATATAATCATTTTTTTGATATATGATAGGATTTTCAATGCTCTATGTAACATTACCGATAGATGGGAAAAAATTCATAAAATAAAAATATATGCATACTAGTAATGATCCAAACTTAAAAGTTTGTGTCTTTTCTTTCCTTATGATTTTCATGTTGTCTTCCAATTACTTTAGAAAAATATGACAGATGTCAATATGCATGTTCTTCTTCATAATCTTGTATGCCAAATCTACAGCTCCAAATGGTATGATGTCAACTCTTGAAGATTGAAACACTTGGTAGGATATGACATTGCATGCAAATTTTTGTTCTAGGTCTTCAATGGTATATGTCTTCAGACCTCTCCCATCCCACTTTTCCTTGGATAATTCACTTAATTTGTTCTTCTCAATTTTCCTTATAGCCTTTGGCTTATCTCCACTAGGGTAACCAGTTACAATGTGTAAAACCTCTTTTGCTATTTTCATTGGTTGGTCAAGCCACACAAATTGGTCATGTACTCATCTGAGGACCATTCTTACCCACTTTGTTTTGAATAATTTTGGTATATGAAGGGAATGAGTCAAAACCTTAGTCTCCAGATGAATATAGTCATCCTTAAGTTTTCTATTCACACAATTTATGAAATGGTGTATCAATCTCTGCTATGCATATCTCTTCAAATTTGCAATGAATGAATGCTCGCACATCTTTGATCAATATGACCCTTGATGAAATTGATGTAAGAGCTAGTGTCTTGTCAGGTTCTTCTTCTATCACTGGAAGTAACTTATACTTTGGGTTCATAGGTTCAACAATCTCCACTACAACTAGATTCTTATGCTTAGGTTCCATGGTTCTCAAGTTCTCTGCTAGATTTACTTAGGGATTTTCTTTTCTTAACTCAGTTATGCAAAAAAAACTAGGGAAACACAAAATAATATCCAAATGCGTTCAACTGATCTCACAACAAATTGAAATAGTTTAGGAATACCCTTTTAGTTGCCTGAATTCACTTGAAGATTTAGCTCTGCAACTTTGCTCATGATGCTCTCAAAAATGATAGGTAACAATGATAGATGACATGGTCTATTTATATGTTTTTCTAGGTTTTAGGGTTTCCAATGATCATAAAATAACAATAAATGCTTTACCAATCCCTTTTACCAGTTATCTTTACTTACTTCTTACCGAATGATGTAAAATATGAATTTAATAATATGTATCTGAATGCATCTAAATATGCTAATATGGATCTCTAGACATATACTAGGAACTGATTTAAGATTAAAATATTTTCTTTGAAGTACCTATAAAAACCTCTTAACTAATTAGGTAGAGTCAGTTGCAACCAATCTAGAGGATGTGGTGCCCTCAAGCTTTCTGAATGATGTTCCATCTTCCATATTCTTTCTTTTCCATGTCCTATTCAGCTTATCTCTAGTTTATTCGACATTTACTTTTGGTTTCTCAAATGTGTTGGAGCTCTCAATTTTTGGCAAAATTTGGAGTCCTATATAGTGATAAAACTCTAGAAAATGGAATCCTAAATCCATGCCCAATAATTGATGACATGATGGAGTACATGAAATGGGATACAAAAATATATTAATTTTCAATTAAATGTTGAGGGATTGAGGAAGGAAGCTCTGTGGTAGGAACAATCAAAATTCTTAAGCGAAGGTTTCAGAGATGTTGGAATTTTGACCTATTGTAAAGATGATGTAGAAAGAGAATTAAAATGATCAAACATTGAAAATCTAAAATAGACACAGTTCAGAAACTCAAATCTCCTATCTCCAGTAAAAATCTTATGTTTGTACAATCTATTTTGGATTTTCGGCTAAAGCAAAATCTGAAAGATAGGTAGTTATTAGCTAGTTTGTTGATTAGTTTTTTCAAAAGAAGTTTTTAAATTTTAACATAGGGTGGTGTCTCTTCACCCTAAAGGGGTGTGAAAACCATTCATCCACATATATATGTGGTGTAAAATATAAACAAATAACATCAATAAGATACAATACAATACAAATCTTCATAGGATAGAATTTGATCACAACTACAACATGGACTCTGATGTTCTATTTTTTCAACATTAATTTTGAGATAAGTGCTTTTTCTCTCACCTGTGGTAATAGTTTTCAATTTTTTTCAGTTAGTCTCTCAGATAAATCTATTTAGATAGATTGTTTCATTGTGTTTAATTCTCATGTTATTTGTAATTTGAAATATATATACAGTTTGATCATCAGTTGAAAGGTGTGGTTGACAAACTTTCCTCTGTTCTATTGGTCTCTCAAAGATTAAATTCAGTAGAACTAACTATATAATCTGGTTTCAATTATAATTCATGTAGAATCCATTGAAATGATGACCTTGTTATATAAAATTTATTAAAATTGTCTCTGAGGTGTACGTAGGATTGATATAGAATTGACTCTATTGCCCAAGTAGGAGCAAAGCACTGATCTTATCAATAATTGGAATATAGTCATTCAGTTCATTGTTCAAAGTTTGTGATATTTTATTCCGTTGATATACTTCATTTTATATACCTTTTGTCAAACATTTACTAGTAATCAAAGCATTTCAGTTTTTGCAGCATTCAATATACTATTGATTGGGATACTTACAATTTGATTCATCTCAAGTTTATTTGCCACTTTGAGAGAATCATCAAGTTTTATATTCAGTGATCTGCTATAAAAGCCTTTGAATCAATAGATTTGGTTAAGGTACAGGCCTACCATCCTTGTCTTTGCAAAGCCAAAATTATAGAAGTTCAAACCTCCATTTGGTTGAACTTGTTAGTTGGAAAAAAAATTGGGTTTCCCAGCATTGGATTGGCAAGTCCATAGGAAATGCAAACCATCATTTTTGGGCACCAACAAATTGGTGACTCTGCTAGGGAGAATTGCTCACAATAAGTATTGTGAAGTTACCCAGAGTTTAAAATTTTGTAGATCAGAGAACAGTTGTACCAATTTGTTTGAAAGTGCACTCTATTGGAAGGAAGAATCCAGAAGACCAGCAAATGAATATTTTCCTTGAAAGAGCTGGCGACTCTATTCAGTAAAACTTTTTAGTCAGTGACTCTACTGAGGGAGAAGACTTAAAAGGAAATGGTAGATAGTTTTTTCAAATGTCTCAACCATTTCAAAGAAAACCTTTTATTCTAGATGGCATCAGGCCATTGGATTTCAGCAATTTTGATTATAAACCTAGTAAGCTACCCCCAAAACTTTCACATCTTGTACCAAAGTTCCATGGAGAATGTGATGAATTGGTGCTGCAACACTTGGATGCATTTTACATATTTATAGAAGATTATGAGATTTGTGCAGAAGATCAGGTGATGAAGTTATTTTTCATGACCTTAAAGGACTATGCACAAAAATAATATGAATTGTTACCTACACAGAGTGTCTCATCATGGAGGAAGTTTGAGTGATGGTTTCTTGATGTATTCCATGATGAAAATGAAGAAGAAAACATGTGCTATGAAGATGAATAAGACCAAGAAATGCATTATGGGAGAAGAATTATCTCCTTTGGATGCATTTTTTAATGTGGAAAGAGAAGAGGGTGAGTCTGTAGCCCATTTGTTTGTAAGGATGATGGGTTTCTATTTGGAGATACCCTTAGACATCAGGTCTTCAAACAAGAAAATTACAAAAAGATTTTGTGAATTGGGAATTTCGCTAGATGATCCTGATTTGAAGCTCCTTATTCATAAAATGAAAGAGTATTATAAAATGGAGAAAAAAATTGATGAGACCCCCGATTCAAATAAAGAAGAAAGTTTGGGGCATATTGAAGATGCATCTACACCAGATCATATTTGTGTGGAAACAAATGAAAATCATGATCATGAGGAGAATCTTCTCAGTACAGAACAAATTTCAGATTTATTGGATATTGAATATCAAAATTATGTGCAGAAGAGTAGCCCATGTTTTTTCTATAACCATCAGAATAAGAATATG
This sequence comes from Thuja plicata, assembly GCA_018584345.1. Classification (NCBI taxonomy): domain Eukaryota; kingdom Viridiplantae; phylum Streptophyta; class Pinopsida; order Cupressales; family Cupressaceae; genus Thuja; species Thuja plicata. Next base: position 2,864,154 of record MU225876.1, read on the forward strand.
TAGGAGGTACTAGATCAAGAAGATAAATATTTCCAAGAACCAAACAACAGAGATGGAATAGAACAACATACAATGCATGAACAAGAAGAAGTTTTAGATGAAAGCTCTCATGGAGATATGCTTGAAATGTCCATGTTCTTAAATCCATTATTTTAAGAGGATTTTCTATGCAATCAAGTCCACCATCATCATGATGAAGGTAGTAGACCTAATGATGATTTTGAAGTTGATAAAACTCAAAATATGCATTCAGAAGGTGAAACGGTTTTCAGTTCATCCTTTGAGCAAGAGTTGTATCAGACTTGTGAAGATGAGAATACATCAACCAAGCATAATAATGAGAATTTGTTGAAGGGAAGTTCTGAAAATTATCCAAGTATTCCACTTGATCAAATCATTGATATAAGAGAAGTAATAGTTCCTGAATATGAGTTATCCTCAAAACTTTTATGGAGGGAGAAACAGTATCTGGAAAATGGAAATGGGGAAGATTGTGTGCAAGGAAACATCCAAGAAGAAGAACATAGTTTAGATACTTATATGATTGATCATATGCATAGGGATCCTCCATCCAACAAAGAACACAATGCACCTGATGATTTCTCAAAGAAAAAAACATAAATCAAAAGACAAAGACTGCATTGATGAAGTGGAACCAATAAGTATTCTCTATAAGGATGATATATCTAATACAACAAGGGATCATATGTTGGGGAAAAATAATTCAAAGATGTGTTTGTTTTCAAATACTCTTTTTGATAAAGATAAGGAGTGATATAATATCATATTTAAGAAATTCAAATTGGTACGTGAACAGAATAAAAATTTTGACAGAGAAAAAAAATAATATTCATTTTGGGGGCCAGGGGCCACCAAATTAAGTTCAGGCAAATATTTTATGAAGAGGATAATAAACTAATGGTCTTCTTCTCTAGACATAACTAGGATTTCACTATTCTCACAAGCAGAAAATGTCCCCAGAAAGATCCTGTTGGAGCTCTCAATTTTTGGAAAAATTTGGAGTCCTGTATAGTCATAAAACTCTAAAAAATGGAATCATAAATCCATGCCCAATAATTGATGACATGATGGAGTACATGAAATGGGATAAAAAAATATATTAATTTTCAATTAAAATTTGAGAGATTGAAGAAGGAAGCTTTGTGACAGGAACAATCAAAATTCTGTAAGTGAAGTTTTCAGAGATACTGGAATTTTGACCTACTGTAAAGATGATGTCGACATAGAATGGAAATGATCAAACATTGAAAATCTAAAAAAGACCCAGTTTGGAAAATAAAATTTCCTATCTCCAGTAACAATATTATGTTCATACAATCTGTGTTGGATTTTTGGCCAAAGAAAAATCCGAAAGATAGGTAGTTATTAGTTAGTTTGTTGATTAGTTTTTTCAAAAGTTTTTAGATTTTAACATAGGGTGGTGTCTCTTCACCCTAAAGGGGTGTGAAAACCATTCATCCACATATATATGTGGTGTAAAATGTAAACAAATAACAACAATAAGATACAATACAATACAGATTTTCATAGGATAGAATTTGATCACAACTGCAACATGGACTCTGATGTTCTATTTTTTCAACATTAATAAAGATATAAGTGTTTTTTTATCTCACCTGTGGTAGTAGTTTTCAATTTTTTTTAGTTATTCTGTCAGATAAATCTATTAAGATAGATTGTTTCATTGTGTTTAATTCTCATGTTATTTGTAATTTGAAATATATATACAGTTTGATCATCAGTTGAAAGGTGTGGTTGAGAAACTCTCCTCTGTTCTATTGGTCTCTCAAAGATAGAGTTAAATTCAATAGAACTAACTATGTAATCTGGTTTCAATCATAATTCATGTAGACACCATTAAAATGATGGTCTTATTATATACAAGTTATTAAAATTGTCTCTGAGGTGTACGTAGGATTGATATAGAATTGACTCTATTGCCCAAGTAGGAGCAAGGCACTAATCCTATCAATAATTGGAATATAGTCATTCAATTCATTGTTCAAAGTTTGTGATATTTTATTCCTTTGATCTACTTCATTTTATATACCTTTTGTCAAACATTTACTATTAATCAAAGAATTTTAGTTTTTGCAGCATTCAATATACTATTGATTGGGATACTTACAATTTGATTCCTCTCAAGTTTATTTGCCACTTTTAGAGAATCAAAAAGTTTTATATGTTGGAAATATTGTTGGAAAGCTACAATGGAAATAATTGTTGTTTTTTCATTGATGTCAAACCTTAACTGGTAAGACTATTTCTATCTATTTGAGTACTATATCTATTGATTGATGAAGGAGATTTAACAAGAAGACCAGGTGGAATGGTTGAGTTATGAGAAATCACAAGGGTACTTGATCAGTTGGCACATTGGCAAAGTAATGTGTTGTTTATCTTTCGATGACAGTTTACTATGAATAGTTTGTGCCGACTGCTAATTAATGTCGAGCAAAGTTAGTAATGACCAAGCACCAGTAAATTGCCGAGGGAACTAGTGGTGACCGAGCGGAAGAACATAGTGTTGGCTGAGCAGCAGTATTTTGGTAATTGTTGAGATTTGAGATCTCTGGCTGACATAATTGATTTTATTGCGATAGGTAAAGTTAATTAAGGATAAGAACATTTGATCCACACTATTTAAATGCATGGGTAACCATAATTAATGCATGGATCAAATATTTAATTAGTGATTGCATTGGAGAAGTAAATTAAATGTAATGATGGAAAGATCTGTTGGATCTGACCTGACCTAAGATCTATGATCTTGATTAAGCAGAAAAAGATTTATCTAACCTAGATGAAGAGGCATAAGATAACCTCAAGGAGTTATTCATGATGTATGTAGAGTATGCAAGTGGATTGCATAGTTAATTGACTGATTGGTATGATCTAAGTAGAGAAGGTTGAACAGAGAAGTAGAGAGCTGCATGAGTGATTGCTTGACAAATTTCCAAGAAGATCTTAAGATTGAAATGGGAATGGAGGCCACTCCGTGAATTAGCATTAGAAATGAATTGGATCTGGATTTGCAAAGTAAGTTGTATGTATCAGATCACACCTGCTGATTACTTTCTAACCATTGTATTAGTAAAAATCCTTTAACCAAGTTGACCTAACAGTCATTGTATAAATCCTTTTAGTAAGGTGACATTCAGGTGGAATGTTCTAAGTCCTCTAAAAAGGCCACTCCTGACAGGGTGATTAAATCCTTTAACCAGGTCACATTTAGCAATGTGTTTTGTAACCTTTAATAGGATTGGCACCTAACAAATCTCACTTCAGAAGAGTGAAAATTTGATAGCATGTTATTGGTGGTTTTTCCCATATTGGGTTTCCACATTAAATTCTGGTGTCAACTTGTGTGAATATGTATGTTGTGTTTTATTGTTAAGTTTCTACAAGATGATTACATCTGAACAATAAACTACATATGTATGTTGTTGTTTTATGTTATTGCTACCGAGTAGATCTGAGTTGTTCAAATTGGTATAAAGTTTTAAATGGGCACATCTAGACCTAAGGATAACTAATTCAACCCCCCTCTCAATTATTCTAAATTCATCCTAACAATTGGTATCAGAGCTTTGGTCTCTAGAATATAGTTTGAAGGTACTTGGAGAAAAAGATCAAGATGTATAAGGAGGTACCAGAACTGAACAAAGATAACTTTCCTGCATGGAAAACTTTGATGAAGTTGCATCTGGATGGTATTGGTGATTCAGCTAAGAACTATATTGAACATGCTTATGTAGCCCCCACTGCACCTGCCACAGTTGCACAGTTAAGAGAAAATCAAGAACACAATCAAGCAATGTTGGAGATTGCATCATCTCTAAACTATCACGAGTTTGAAGACATAAAGAATTGTATGACTGTGAAGCAAATGTGGGATACCCTAGAAACCATCTATGGAGGTGACACAAATGTGCTAAGAGCCAAATCTGAAAGTTTAAGAGGTAAGTTTGATGAAATGAAAATGCAAGAAGGAGAAAATATAGTTCAATATTATGGTAGGATAAAGGAAGTTGTAAATGCTATCAGAGGAGCTAAGGGAA
>MU225876.1:2868285-2882436 GCA_018584345.1 Thuja plicata
GTTTAAGAGGTAAGTTTGATGAAATGAAAATGCAAGAAGGAGAAAATATAGTTCAATATTATGGTAGGATAAAGGAAGTTGTAAATGCTATCAGAGGAGCTAAGGGAACCATTGATGATAACACCATCATGAGAAAGATACTGAGAACTCTTCTTCCTATATATTCTATTAGATTCTCTACAATTCAAGAGTTAAGATGTAATCCTAATAATAATTTGAATTTGGAAAGTCTGGTAGGCAGACTTAATGCATTTGAGATGTCAAATTTTGAAAACTACACTCCACAAGCTATTGAATCTGCATTCAGATCCTAGTTGATCCTTAACAAATCAAAGAAAGGAAATAAATGTGTGAATAGTGATAGCAACACTATCGATGATGATCTGGAAGACTTTGAAGCACTCATGGAAAAAGACTATCTAGAGGAAAAGGAAAATTCAAAGGTAAACTTTCTATCATTTGTTTTTCATGTAACAAAGTTGGTCATATTGCTACTAGATGACCTGATAAGAATGACAAAGATGAAAGAAGGGACAATAAGTACAAAGATAGAAAGGATGAGTGAGACTTCAGAAAGTATAAGGATTACAAAGGCAAAGGTAAGAAATCTTCTTATATAGCTGATGAAGATTACGATAGTGAATCTAACAATTCTAATGAAAATGATATAGAAGTGTATGTTGCTATGAAAGATGATTTTGATGATGATGAGAAAATTGCACTAATTTCTTATATGAGTAAAGGTGACCATTGGATTATTGATAGTGGTTGTTCACATCACATGAATAGTGATAAAGATAAATTTGAAACCCTAGATCAGTGTAAAGGTGGTTATGTTAAATTTGGTAATGATGCACCATGTCTTGTTAAAGGGAAAGGATCAATTAACTTGACTGACAAGATCAGATGTGACAATGTATATTGGGTTGATGATCTTAAATATAATTTATTGAGTGTTGAATAGTTGAATACTTCTAGTTACAGAGTTGAGTTCCATCACAGGAAAGAAAAGATCTATGATGCCAATGGAGAACTAGTTGGAGGTGGTGAGAAAACAAAAGAGAACTTGTTCTATCTAGATTTAATTGATGAGACATACTTGTTTGCATAATATAATGATGTTTTGTTATGTCATAAAAGTTTGTGTCATGTAAAATTTGATAGCTTGGTAAGCATAAGCAAATTGAAAAAGGTTAGAGGGCTGCCTAAGTTAAAGAAACCTAAAAATGCAATGTGTAAGAAATGTCAATTGGGAAAGATGACCAAATCTAGTTTCAAAAGAAAAACTCATACTTCTGAGGAAATATTGGAATTAGTTCATACTAACCTTTGTGGATCCATTAGAGAGAAACATTACCATGGATATAAATATTTCATTCTATTTGTTGATGATTACTCAAGAATGATGACTGTTATGTTTCTTAAAGAAAAATCTGAAGCATTCCAGTTATTTAAGTGGTACTTGGCAAAAGTTGAAAAGGAGACAGGTAAAAATCTAAAATGTCTAAGATCTGACAGAGGAGGTGAGTTTATTTCTAACGAGTTTAACAGGTTTTGCAATGAACAAGGAATAAAAAGACAGATGTCCGAACCTAGGACACCACCATAGAATGGTATTGCTGAGAGAAGAAATAGATCTATCATGGATTGTGCCAGAACATTAATGATAGATAAGAATGTTGCACAAAAATATTGGAGAGAAGCCGTAAGCACAACAGTCTATACCCTGAACATAGTACAAGTCAAGAAAGGTGCTAATGCTACACCTTATGATTTATTGTATGGATATGTACCTAATGTAAAATATTTCAAAGTTTTTGGAAGCAAATAATTCATACTAAAGGATAATAGAAATGACAAACTTGATGCTAAAGGTGAGGAAGGCATATTCCTTGGTTATTCAACTAAAAGTAAAGCATATAAGTGTTTAAATTATAACACTAACAAAATTGTGAAAAGTGCAAATGTTAGAATTGATGAGTATGCAGAAAGAAATGAAGCTGAAAGCACATAGGAACCTAAAAGTTACAAATAATTTGTCTATCTAGATGAGGAAGACTCTAATACATTACCTGAAATTGAGAATGAGGTTGTCAAGAAATAGCTAGCACCTGCCGAGTCATATAATGAGATTTTTGGGCAACCAGAGGTAATTTTTGAGCTATCTAATGGAGATATCGAGTCACAAAATCAACCTAAAATGAACAATAATGATCAATCTGAAGCGGAAAAAGAACCTACTCTAGAAAAGTATGTAAGGAGGCACCATAAACCTGATCAAATCATAGGATCAAAGGATTTTTCAGTTATGACAAGAATTTGAAACAAGATACATGCTTATTATGTGACTTTGAGCCTAAAATAGTAAAACATGCCTTAGACAATGAAGACTGGATACAAGCCATGAATGAAGAAATTGAACTGATTGAGAAGAATAAGGCTTGGAAACTTGTACCTAGGCCAAATGATAAAAATGTAATTGGTACTAAGTGGGTATTCATAAATAAGCTGAATGAACATTGAGAGGTAACAAGAAACAAAGATAGACTGGTATGCAAGGGTTATGCACAAGAGGAAGGAATTGATTATGGAGAAACATTCACCCCAGTTGCAAGATTGGAAGGAGTAAGAACATTACTTGCATATGAAGCTTACAGAGGTTTTAAAGTTTATCAGATGGATGTAAAGTCAACATTTTTAAATGGAATATTAGAAGAAGAAGTATACATTGAACAAGCTGATGGATTTGTTGACCCAAGCAAGAGGAATATGGTTTGCAGATTACACAAGGCACTATATGGATTAAAGCAAGCACCAAGAGCATGGTATGAGAGATTGCACAATTATCTAATGAAGATCGAATTCGCAAGAACCAATGACAACAACAACCTATATTTGAAGACAGAGAAAAGTAAAGGTACTTTATTGGCTGAAATTTTCGTTGATGACATTATATTTAGTGGGCAAGATGTGTTATGCCAAGAATTTGCAAAAGAGATGAAAACAAAATTTGAGATGTCTATGTTTGGTGAGATAAATTTTTTGTTGGCTTACCAATATATCAAATGAAGAATGGTATCTATATTAATCAATCAAAATATGTCAAGGAGATACTAAATTTTTTTGGAATGGAACATTCAAAACCAGTGAGTACACCCATGGCTACTGGACACAAGTTGACAAAGAATGATGATACAAAAGAAGTGAATCAAACCCTTTACAGATCAATGATTGGAAAGTTGCAATATGTTGTACACAACAGACCTGATATTGCACTAGCTATTGGTATTGTTGCAAGATTTTTTCCCAATCCCAAGGAACTCATATGAATGCAATAAAAATGATTCTGAGATATTTGAAAGGAACATATGAATATGGTCTGTATTACAAAAAGAATGATAAGTTTGAGCTCAAAGTTTATACTGATTCTGATTGGGCTGGAAATGTAGATGACAGGAAAAGCACCACAAGAGGAGCATTTCTTCTGGGAAAAAGATTAGTTTCATGGACAAGCAAGAAACAAAATTGCACCTCACAATCTATAGCTGAAGCCGAGTATGTAGCAGTAGTAGTTAATTGTTCTAATATTGTGTGGTGGAAGATACTACTGAAAGGTATGAAAGAAGAGATCACAGAACCAGTTGTCATATATTGTGATAACATGAGTGCCATTGATATTTCTAAGAACCATGTAATACACTCTAAGACAAAGCATATAGTTATCAAGTATCATTACTTGAGGGAGCTAGTTCAGAAGAAGGAAGTGAGACTAGATTATGTGAATACTAAAGAATAGTTAGCAGACATATTTACAAAGGCACTACCCAAGGATGCTCATGAGTATCTATGAGGTAAATTAGGGGTGATTCCCCTAACGGAGGCTAATTAGTTCATAATGACACTATTGCATCAAATGTTACATTCAGAATATTTGACACATTGATGCACAGACAGTCACACTTTAGGATGCTGCCTAAAGCTGTGAAAGATAGACAAAGATGAAAAAGAGGATCATTCATAAGAAAGATGACAGGAACAACATGATACAAAGTTTAGAACAGAAGAATCTACATGATGAATATGTCAATGTCTTTGGCATTGTTGTCAAAGAGGGAGAGATTACTGAAAAAAGAGATTACAGAAAAGGGAGATTACTGAAAAAGAGATTATTGTCAAAAGAGAGAGATTAATGAAAGAGGGAGTCTATAGATGAACATACATAGAAAAGTTTTAGTGTGATTACAGACACAAAGGGAGAAAATGTTTTATAGATGAGAATCAAAATGAAGGTAAAGACATTAATGAATATTTGTTCATATCAAGGAACACAGGCAGAATTTTTGGATTGTATGGTAACTATGGTTGAAAATTATTGTTTTCTTGTTTAGTGTTGCCATCAATGCCAAAGAGGGAGATTGTTGGAAATATTGTTGGAAAGCTACAATGGAAACAATTGTTGTTTTTTCATTGATGTCAAACCTTAACTGGTCAGACTATTGCTATCTATTTGAGTAATATATCTATTGATTGATGAAGGAGATTTAATAAGAAGACCAAGTGGAATGGTTTAGTTATGAGAAATCACAAGGGTACTTGATGAGTTGGCACATTGGCAAAGTAATGTGTTGTTTATATTTTGATGATAGTTTACAGTGAACAGTTTGTGTTGATCGCCAGTTAATGCTGAGTGAAGTCAGTAATGACCAAGCACCAGTAAATTGTCGAGGGAACTAGTGGTGATCGAGCGGAAGAACACCGTGTTGGCTGAGTAGTAGTATTTTGGTAATTGTTGAGATTTGAGATCTATGGTCGACATAATTGATTTTATTGGGATATGTAAAGTTAATTAAGGATAAGCATGTTTGATCCACACTATTTAAATGTATGGGTAACCATAATTAATGCATGGATCAAAGATTTAATTAGTGATTACATTGGAGAAGTAAATTAAATGTAATGATGGAAAGATCTATTGGATCTAACCTAACCTAAGATCTACAATCTTGATTAAGAGAAAAAAGATTTATTTGACCTAGATGAAGAGGTATAAGATAACCTCAAGGGGTTATTCATGATGTATCTAGAGTATGCAAGTGGATTACATAGTTAATTGACTGATTAGCATGATCTAAGAAGAGAAGGCTGAACAGAGAAGTAGAGAGCTGCATGAGTGAGTGCTTTATGAATTTCCAAGCAGATCTGAAGATTGAAATGGGAATGCAGGCCACTCAGTGAATTAGAATTAGAGTTGAATTAGATCTAGATTTGCAAAGTAATTTTTATGTATCAAATCACACCTTCTGGTTACTTTCTAACCATTGTATAAGTCAAAATCCTTTAAATAGGTTGACCTAACAGTCATTGTATAAATCCTTTTTGCAAGGTGACATTCAGGTGGAATGTTCCAAGTTCTCTAACAAGGCCACTCCTGACAGGGTGATTAAATCCTTTAACCAGGTCACATTTAGCAATGTGTTTTGTAAACTTTAATAGGGTTGGCTCCTAACAGAGCTCACTTCAGAAGAGTGAAAATTTGATAGCATATTATTGATGGTTTTTCCCATATTGGGTTTCCACGTTAAATTTTGGTGTCAACTTGTGTGAATATGTATGTTGTGTTTTACTGTTAAGTTTCTACAAGTTGATTACATCTGAATAGTAAAATGCATATGTATGTTGTTGTTTTATGTTATTGCTACCGAGCATATCTGAGTTGTTCAAATTGGTATAAAGTTTTTAATTGGCACATCTAGACTTGAGGATAACTGATTCACCCTCCCCTCTCAGTTATTCTAAATTCATTATAACATTATATTCAGTGATCTTCTATAAAAATCCTTTAAATCAATAGATTTGGTTAAGGTACAGGCCTACCAACCTTGGATTTGCAGAGCCAGAATTGTAGAAGTTCAAACCTCCATTTGGTTGAACTTGTTAGTTGGCAAAGAAAATTGGGTTTCTTAGCATTGGTTTGGCAAGTCCATAGGAAATCCAAACCATCATTTTTGGGCACCAACAAGATGTCTCTTCCTTGGTTGGATTATTCTCTCTGTACCTATAGTCTTTGGCAAGGTGACCTGGCTTGTGACAATGGAAACATGTCATTCTCAGTTTCTCCAAGATATCCTATCATTTCTTCCATGTAGTAACATACAATTTGCAGCAATGTGTCCATACCTTCCATAGACTAAACATGACATCCTTGTATTGTAGTCCCATGGTATCGATATATTTTTTTGGTTACTTTGTATATTTCATCAGTTCAATACCCATTTTTCATTTCTCCTTGGTGATCTTCATTCTTGTGACTTGTGACCATACTTGTTACAAGTACTGCAGTATCCATCAACCTTTGGCTTCCTTATGTTGTTTACAGTTCTTGATCTACATTCAAATGATTGGTGCCCATACTTATTATAGTTATAGAAATACCCATCAAACTTAGATGAGTTTTGTGACTTACCCCTTTTGTTTCTGCAGACATTTGCAGTATGTCTTGATTTCCAATAGTGGTAACAACTAGGCTTGTTTGTCTTTGGTGGGGCAAAAGTGTCTTGATTTTCAGCTTGCTTAGATGATTCTCCTTTCTTAGTAGTGATCTCACAATTGAATCCAAGTCCATTTTTGTCTCTAGGTTATTTCTAAACTTTGATCTATGCATCCAATGATCTTAGTGCTTCATCACTTCTCTTTAGTACCTCAGTGGCCTTTTTCCATATTTCAGTTCACTAGCCAATCTTTCTACTTCACACTCCAGTGCTTGATCATCAGATTCTTTCTCTGCTATTTTAGTTTCAGAATTTATTTTATCTTATTCGGCTAATTTCAATTCATTTTCAACTTCTCCCTTAGAGTCAAGTATCTTAGTAATTCTTAATTTTTGTGCTTCTTGATCTTTCTTTGCTAACTTCAGTTGCTCAGTGAGTGTCTTGTTCTTTTCCAAGGGTTCTGTAATGGATGATTAATCTTCACCACTCAAACTACCTTTAGATGTTGTCTCAAGATTATCAAAATTTTCTTGTATGGATTTAATTTCACTACATATTTGATTTCTCACTCTCAAGGAATTTTCTAACTTTCTTTTCAGATCTTAAATCACCTCTTGTGCATTTTCTAGTTCAAAATCAAGACTATCAATCTTCTTAGATTGCTTGTAACTTTCCATAGCCATGATCTTTCCTCTTAGGTGGTTAAACCCCTTTCTCAAGAGACTAGCTCTGATACCAATTGTTAGTATTGTTAGAATAACTTAGGAAAGTTATGTACTGAGAGGGGAGGGGTGAATTAGTACCCTTGAAACTTTTAACCATTCACACTGACCAATTACCGAGTTGAATACAATGCATAAATTGATCGTAAAGTAAATAACTCACATCATGAAATAAGAAACACATAACACAAATATTTTGGTCATGCAAAAATCCTTTGTTCAAGGAAAAAACTAAAGTGGAGATGACACCCACAATCCTTCACTACTGTAGTATAAAGGTTTCTCAGTTAGAGCTACAATGCAAGCTACTTCTGATAGCTTACCCTGTTAGGATTAATATACTCGGTTAAGAGTACAAAATACTTATTCAGTCTACCTTGTTAGAGGATTTGACAATCTCTAATCTAAGAGATGTACCTGGTTAAAGGATTTAAAAAATATAAGACCTATTAGGGCCTACCCACAAGCGGGATTTGTACTTCACTTATTACAACAAAATTCAATACAAAATGTTTGATAGAGATGCATCAATCAAATGTTGTCAGACTCAATGTGCTCTATATCTCTGTTACCTTGTTTTGTACTTGGTAGATTACTATCATAAGCTCTACTTTATTCTGTACACCTCTCCTTTTCTTCACCTTTTAAAATCTTCATCAACTCTTCAGCTTTAGCAACTTCAACAACAATGCAAACTCTTTCAACAACTTGCTAAATGTTCAAAACTAATATCTTATACAATGTTCATGTGGTTAACTATATCTAGGGCATCACGAATCAATGTTGGAGATTAAGGGGTTAAACTTAGGTTACATCTCCAATGTTGTATGCCTTCTGAAACTTCATTGGTGGATTTGCCTCATGATCATAACCAATCATGTGTTTGGAATCCTAATGACTCACCTAACTTTTGTCTTGAAATATGTGTAACATGTACTTCTTAGTGTCCAGATATAATGTATCTAAATCTAAATGAAATTTTGGCTCTAGAGTGCTCGATATCATAGTATTCTTACTCGGTAACTATGTACTCTCTTCTTGGCATTTGTGAGTGTTCGATAACTATCTTTGCATATCTCGGTATATGCAGCTTGCTCAGTACTTGATAACTTATCGATGCTCGGTGGTTCTCTCAGTTTCCTTTACTGACTGTGTCTCCTTTATTATATGACTTCCTTCCTTTGGTTGCATTCACCGATATATTCAGACTTGCAGAAAACTAATGAAAACATAATCTCTTTAGGAGTAACAATATCACTATCATACCTTGTTTTTTTTTGGCTAGTTTTGAAAATTATAATGTTCAGATCTCGATTTCATCATTTGCATTAGTGGTTTGAGTTTGATATAGCTTTATTTAGATAGTTATAAACATGAAAATTAGATGTCCACTTTACTCTTGTTTTACAAGTGGCCATTGTACACACACTAAATATAAAGTGCCAAATATTTTTTTTATTTTTATTTTTATTTTTTTGTGGGGGGGAGGGGGTTCTTTGATTGAGTGAAATTTGTGGGGGNGTGTTCTCTCTCTCTCTCTCTCTCTCTCTCTCTCTCTCTCTCTCTCTCTCTCTCTCTCTCTCTCTCTCTCATATTTTTACATTTTTAGGTATGGGTTCTCCTTAATTTATAATTTTAACTCCACATAATTATGCAACATGGAAAAATAATGCATGGATTAAATTAATGGAAAAATGTTTATATCATTATACTGATGGAATAATTTTAGAAACCTTGGACCTTAAGGATGATCCTAATATAAAAATGAAAGGCTTATTAAATGTTATATGGATCTTAGAACACTGAGGAAATATATATCATACAATGTTATCTTTCATATGGAAATGTGTAAGACTATCAAGAAATATTTGGATAAAATTTCTCAGTTGTATGGTCAGGTTGATGATATTAGGGAATACAAACTGATAGTTAACTTCTCAACTTCGATCCTAATAAATTTTCAACAATTCAATATTATGTGATCAATACAAATGAGAAAAGAGAACAACTCAAATATTGTTGTATCGGGAAGAAGGATGCATAGCTAGTCTTCAACTTGTTGGGGAAGCTTCCTTCACAACATGTGACGTTTGTTTCAATTTTTTAGATTCATTGGTTGAAAATTGGGATTTCCTACATTACACCTTCATTAGATTATTTTTCATATATTTTGATTCTTTAGAAATCAAAATTTATCACCATGGGAATTCTTAAGTCATCCAAGTCACGTTCTTTAATGACTAGTCACAAGAAAGGTTCCAACAAGAAGCAAAAGAAAGAAAAGTGAAAGTCACATAGGGATAGAGAAAAATCTTCCACTACTATTGTAGAGAGATTCTCCACCTTCAATAATTGACAAAAAACTAATTATTCAATAACAAATACAATGGTAAAATCTTACAATAATATGGAAGAAAAATTGAGATATTTCTATTGAAACTTGAGAACATAAACTAAGTACAAGCAATAAACCTATTGGATTCCAAAATTGATGTTCAAATCTGATTCAAATCTGATATAGACATAAAAAACATGAATATACAAATACAAAAACTCCACAAATATTTGTCCAATCTTTTCCATAACCATCTTCCCAAGAACTATTGAAATGTTTCATGAAAAATAGCTTAAAAATAACAATTTAACTGAATGAAATGCAAATAAAATTGAAAATTGATTTACCTTCAAGAAATCATGACCAATAGGATAATTTTACCACTTTTCCCTACTAAAATATCTCAAATTTATTTTTTTGTAACTTTACTTGCAAGATTTTTGGGTAAGGCGACTTGATTTTGTCTTCTAGCTTTTTCTGTTACTTTCCAAGATAGAAATTGCAAGATTTTTTCCTTTCATTGTGATCAAGTTTCAATGATGAATGTTTCAGATGATTTATCACCTATTTGTATCCTTCTTGAAGTGGTAGGTGGTCCCATAAATTCCAATGCTTAGGCATGAATTTCTTTTACAATTTTTAAATTGTCAAATTTAATGAAATGCGAGGAAAATTACATTTATATCCTAAAAAATTAAAAATTATTTTTGTTGATATTGGATAACCTATAAACCTAGGATTCTCCCACATCATTTATTCAATAAGGATATTTAAAATCCTCTACTAAGGGGGAATCATCTAAGGAGAAGCCATATTGTGCGTATTGTAAGAAGACTATACATGAAGCAAACCATTTTTATCAGAAGGATATTGATATATTGAATTATCATCTTGAGAATAATAAAATCATTTTTGCTTCAAGAATGTCTACTTTAGCTTCTTCTTCACAACAACTAGAATTTGATAAGGAAAAGAGTCACACTATTGGGACATGTAAGAAAGAACAAGCTCTTTGTGCTATTATAATTAAGAGAGATGGAATCTAGATTTAGAGGTTTATGATGAAAAGGAAATAGGTGGAATAAAAACCAATCAAGACACTTTAACATTGAACCAATGATTACGGATTGCAAAGAGGTTTCAAACTCAATTCTTCATAGTGGTAGGAGGTCATGCCAACAAGGCTATGACGCCCAACATAAGGAAACCAACCACTCTATATGGAAACACTAATGTTTTGATATTCAAGGAATGAGAGGATACCAAAAAACATTTTCCAACCTTTGACATCAATCTAAATCACCAGACCATGACACTTTCTTTACAAGGTACTCCTAGACTTTCTAGCCCTATCTGATGTGTAATTGGGTACTAACTTCTCAATCCCTAACCTTATGCGTAAAAATATGGAATTTTAAGATACCCTTTTTATATTTTAATCACATATCCAAACCTCCCAATATGTCATTTTGGAACATCTATCCCATTAATTGATTGGTAATTGGATTGCAGGCCTAATTAGGCTTGGTTTTCAATCTGAGATAGAAAAAAGAGTCATCCATAACTTTTTCATAATAAATAATGATCAAAATAACTTTGGTGATATTCTAGATGCATCTAGTAAATATATTTATTCTTTTTTTTATGAAAATCCAATGATTTAAAGTGAAGTTATGTCCTTTTTACCAAAATGGGTAACCCTCATTCCTGAACATAATAGTTTGCACAAAAAATGCCCTAAATTTATCCTCCCTTCACCAAAACGCCTCAAACTAATTGAAAATGAAATTTAACTCATCCCTCTTTCAATCCATGTATTTATTTAAACAATATGTAACAATACAGATCAACGAAACACAAAATAACAAAAAATTTGCAGTCATGGGTACACATAAAATGATGTTTTTTTCTTCATTCAATATCCTTCCAAACTTCTCAACAATAATACAAACCCCATTTCCTTGATCAGAAGAGAATTTTTAGAAATCAAAAATACCTTCCTAAACTTATTCCAATCACTTTTTAAATTTTTTAACCGTTGGTTGTCAAATTTGCATGATTAAGAACTTTGTTTTGTAACTTTGCAAAAATTTCAAAGTTGACAACTTTTGCAACTTTTTGAGGATTGTTGTCAAACTTTTTGAGAACACCTCAAACTGACTCAAAATCATCCTAAATATTCTAGAAAGGATATATCAGCCCTATTACAATAATTTTACCCATTTTTGGTATTTTTTTGTAACTTTGACCATATTTGATGATATTAGGACCTTGTAAGTCTACATGACTCAATTGGCATCAAAGGCCTTAAAAATTTATTTGAAATGTTTAGAAATGGTCCTTAGGACCTTATTTATTCTAAGACAACTTTATTCAACTCAAGATGAAACACAACTTATGAAAATTTCCTTTGGAGGCCACAATGGCCCAGGGTGCTCTTGCACCATACTCCCAGGCATAAAGAAAACTCAAGCCCTCCTTAGAACTATCATAGTATATTATGAACTTTCATTGTTTCCTTACATGGAAATCCATTCCACTAAGTCAAATAAAACAAATTTAATTTTTCTTGGAATTGGGAAACTTGTTTCCACTATGGAAATGCTTCATCTCTCCAAACTGCTCAACATATTGTGCCTTGGTCCTTCCTGGGACTTGAAACATACCGAGACTTACTCACTTGATCTTTCCATTAACTCTTACTTACTTCATCTTTTCTCTTCATCTTTTTATTTAAAATATTTTCCCCAATCACCTTCATTTTCTCAGAGATACTAACCTCTTCCTTTCCAATAAATGTATTTCCACTATCCCTCTTTGTCACCAAGGAAAAAATTATTGTTCCTACCAATATTTCATAATGTTTTGTTAACCCATTTTCCCTTCTTTAATAAATGTAGGCTTAAGCTTCTCTTGATCAAATTTTTGTATTAACTTACCTTCTCCACCTTCTGTTAGTTATTTTTATTACTAATTCTTTTTATACCTATGGCTCGAATATATTCCTCTATATGCCCAAACACTGACACAACAAGAAAAAAAATAACGTTCAACAAGGTTCATAAACCTTCTACACTTTGAGCTCCACATCACTGAAGTGGGTATACCTAATCTGCACACACATAACCCTTTGTGACAAACAATAGCTTACAGATATATAATTGTGGAATAGCTTTCAAACCTATAGGTAACATGTACCTCAATGTTTTTACCAAATCTTATGCAGTATCCTACTTGCATAAAGTATGTTTGAAAACCAGACCTACTCTGACTCCTTCATACAAAAATGAAAGGGAAAGGATTTTCTTTGATGATTTGATTAATGGATCCTTGAAATACCCCAGATCCCACATAGACCAGTGGCTTATCCAATGGGAAACATAGTCAAGCACAACAATGCAAAAGGAAGATTATGAACAAAGAAACCATCATAGTCTAATATTTCTAATGCCTTACATCAAACATACCCTATCAATCAAGTTCTACTTATGAATCCACCAGTGTGTTCAAATATGCAAATACCTATTCAAAGTCTTTAACCCTCCCCTTAGAAGATACCTTGGAATAGATAATACATTAATCAACATAACACTGAATGACAAGTTTTCAATATCCTTAATACCTCAAACTCATATATATCTAAAAACAAATCCCAAATCAAATTCATCTTCTAAATGACTCCATTGCTAATCAACAATGGAAAAAACCAAAACACCCTTGATGCCTTAGTCTCTATGATTCAGGAAGCATAATGGAGACAACTTGATAACAATACAATCATATTGAAGTTTCATTCATAAATCTAACTATTACAATGAATTCCTTTCTCTGAAACTAGAAAGAGATCAATAACACCCTATATGCAAAAAAAGGAAAAATATCTACAAAGGAACCACACTTGGACCCTGCTTTCAAAACAAAGGAAAACAAAACCCTGTTTGGAACCTCCTTGTGCTATAGAAAAACTGGAACCCCTACAACAAAGAAAAGAAAGAAAATTATAGAAGAGGGAAACCCTAGAAAAGATATCCATTTGACATATGTCCCTCCATGAAATTTGATTCTGCAACGACCTTCTTTCCTCAAAACAATTGATCTTTCTTCAAAAGATCCAAAAAATAATCCAATCTACATCACCACCTATCTTAAAACATTTACTTGGTCATTAAATACATATCTTGTTGGAATAATGATATATTTGTCATCAGTGAAAATACTTAGTGAAAACACTTATTCGATTTTGAATGCTTACCGAGCTCATCACTCAGTCCACAGCCTATACCGAGCATTCACCGGTTAAACAGTTCATACCGAGCAGAACAGTGGTCACCGAGCATATGAACAGTTCAGCAGTTACCAAGAAAAGAAACATGTACCGAGCAGATGATAGTCACCGAGCTTCACCGTAACTACCGAGCCAACCGAGAAGTGTGTTACTACCTAGTCACCAGCGGTTACCGAGTGACACTATACCTACCCAGTCACCAGCGGCTACCGAGTTCCAAGCTACACTTTGGGACTAGTATGGACCGAGCTTCTACTCTTACCGAGAGCATGACGATGCCGAGTATTGTAGTGGATGCCGAGTATCAGAAGATCACCGAGC
>MU225876.1:2889300-2906114 GCA_018584345.1 Thuja plicata
CAAATTGCTTTTAACAGGGCAGATCATCAAAAGTGATCATTGTAAGCCTTAACCGGCCAACTTTATACTGCAGTACCAAAGTTTTGTGGGTACCATCCCCACCCCAGTTTTACTTTCTATTTGGAAGATTTCAGGGTTACCAATCTTTGTGTTATGTGTTATGAATGATTATATTTTCATGCTTGCAGTAGATTAGATGAATGAATGGTCAAAATATATACATGTGCAGAAATGTTTTAAAAGTTTCAGAGTTACTGATTCACCCCTCCCCTCTCAGTAACTTGGTTACTCTTGATTATTTCCAACATATCTACCATCAATTTGATCAAAATATCTACCCCTATGAATAGAACGAACCGCCATACAACCAGAAACCCTCTGGAAACATTTGAATTTTCAAATCTTACCCTCTGGAAATATTTGAATTTTCAAATCATACTCAAAAAATTCTCTAGGGAATCTATCCACCCCAACACTTCCTCACTATCCATTCTTCCACTATACATTGACAAATCCACACTAGTCTTCACTATGTCTCCCTTAAAAAACTTAAGAAGCCTCACCATCCTCCTTTCTCAAAGATCTAATTCCTCCTCACTCTCACCCTCATCCTCTTCTCAATCATTTTTTTCACCTCTCTTTAGACTTCTCTCCAAGGTTTCCAATCATTCCTAGGTTTCCATATTTTCTTCCCTCATCTGTATATTTTCTTCCCTAACTTTTCTCAAATCTCCTTCCCTTGTTGTATTTTCTTCCTTGACTTGTCTCAATTCTCCCTCCCTTCTATCCAATTCTTCCCTCACCTCTTGTTCATCTTTGGCCATCTGATTATTCTTAGGAGGCATCCTTAAAACTCTTCCTCTCTCACACTTCAATATCTAACCTTCAAGGACCTACTTCCTTCCTATGATACCAAATGATGCAGAGGAAATAGGTGGACTGAGAACTAATCAAGAAACTTTAACATTGAACCAATGATTAGGCTTGCAAATAGGTTTTAAACTCAATTCTTCATGGCGACAAGAGGTCATGCAAACAAGGCTATAAGGCCAAACATAAGGAAATAAACCACTCTATATAGAACCACATATATTTTGACAGTCAGTGAATGAGAGGACACCAAAAAAAAAATTCCAACCCTTGAAATCAACCCAAATCACCAAATCATGACACTTTATTTACAAGGTACTCTTAGGATTTCTAGCCCTATTTGACTGGTAATTGGGCCCTAACTTCTCAATACATAACCTTATGTATATAAAAAGGGAATTTTAAGATACCCTTTTCAAATTTTCATTACATATCCAAAACTCCCCTTATATTGTTTTGGAATATCTCGCCCATAAATTAACTTGTAACTGGATTGTAGGCCTAATTAGTCTTGGATTTCAATCTCAGACATCAAAAACAATCATCCATAACGTTTTCATAACAAATAATAAACAAAATATCTTTGGTGATATTATATATGAGTCTATTAAATGTTAGCAATAATAGTCCACTTTAAAAATTGAGAGGGCGAAGGGGGGGTGAATAAGTTGTGTAAATAATTTGAACTTTTAACAATCAAAAGATAAATGAAATTCTGAACATATTAACAACAACACCATAACACAACCATTTGTTGTTGAGGAACTTGTGTTAAGGGAAAATCCCTAGTGGGAATTAGCACCCACCAATAATGCACTAAAAGTATAGTATCCATGTTAGGAGATTTAGCCATGTTAGGAGTTGATTATTCTATGTAGTACACAGTCCATGTTAAAGGACAGACCCTGTTAGGATTCAAGAGAAACAACAGGTTCATTGCTTAAAGAAGGTTAAATCCACCCTCACGACATACTATCTAAAATACAAATGTATATGAGATATACAATTTTAATGAACTAACTGATAGCAATAGCTTTGCTAAAATAGTTATAATGAAGTTCTTCAATCACAACCACTGCTCTACATCTAGTAGAATTTGAAAATATAAGCTCACATCTTCCACACTTTTCTATCTAACCACAATATCCACAAAAGAAAGAAAACTTTCTTTTATACAGGTTTAAAATAAGCAATTAAATCAGCCAATTAAGACTTCCTCAATGCACAAATAATTACATATACCCTTGCTAAGATACAAATGGTACCTATAACAAGTAAACATCAATATACATGCTACATCTCTGAAGTCGGCCCCAAATAGGTTTTCTCTAGAACACGTCAAAAATGATGTCACCTAGAGTCTTGAGACCCAAGAACCATAAAAAAAACTCCTCACCATGCCTTCTTCCATTCCTCAATCTTGGAGGTCAAACTTGTGCTCTCATCCAAGATATCTAAAAAATAAAGAGACTAACTCTGTCACAATTCTTTGTCAGTGTCATATACCAAGTCTTCACTAAAACAATTGTAACTCTAAAAAATAGAAAAATTAAGCCATGCCACCTTAGATATAAGATCAAGGCTCATCCCCATCTTCACATACTCTAAAACTTTTGTATATTTCCCGTACACTTCAGTCAGTCATCCATGCGCCAATGATAACCAGTTTGTCTGTCTCATCAAAAACATATGTTGACATTAGTGAAAAAACATGAATGCCAAAAACTACAACATAAACCAATTCCAAAAAAATCCCCCTTTGTCATTGATGAAAACATATGATAAAATCCATCAATCCAAAAAGTACATGTCTCAATACAATCTTCTCAATATCCTCTTCACAGCTTTCCCTAAAATCGTAGGGATTTTCTACAATCTCTCTTCACAGAATCTCCCCCCCTTTGACATCAATGGAAAATAATTCCATTAATCCACTTATGAAAATATTTCCTCTACAAGGTGTAGCTTTTTCAAATCTTTATGCATGTAACAACCAGGTGCTTAATCACCCAAATGTGTTCTATGTTGTTCCTGCGATCACTCCCCCTGAGGAATAGATCCATACATGGTAGGGAGGATCTTCCACTGAGTCAGCTTGAATCACTCCTATTTCTCTCTTGTAGACCTACTAGGGATTCTTCTCTAACCCTAACTAAAGGGTAGAACTCTTGGTTCTCTTTCCCCTAACTCCAAGGCCCTCACTCCAAACAAAGAGTTTCACACTTCACTAGACCTACAAGGGTAGATTCCAAACAACCTACACAAGATATTCACAGACAATTTATAGGGTAGGAATTAAATTAATTCCTTCTACTTGACTCCATTATTGAAGGTTTAGATCCATAGTTCACGCATTTATCCATCGAGTTCCACAGTTTAAGGGATAGGGCTAGTGATTCTTTGTAGCCCTAATCAGGCTCCTAAATCCCAATAACTTCCAAAATTCACAAATAAGACCCAAAAATAATCATGGATCAAGATTCCCTTTTGGAAAACTTGAAATATTTCTAGGATTAGAGGATTCTAAACTATTCGTACAGTACCTCACAACTCATTGGCACAAAGTCCTTAAAAGTAGGGCTAATAGGGCTAGTTTATGCAAATTCAATAAAAACATGATGAAATGGATTCATAGATCTCCACCATTGTCTGTAGGGTCTTCCCAACTCCTAAATACAATTCCCCATGCAATGGATCACACTATCCAATCCAAACCTGCATCCAAACAAATTCATTTATCTTCTTGCTCCTAGCTAGGCACTGTCAGTCTCGCCTAGGGAAAGGCATTAAAAATAACCAACCTCACTTGCAGAACCTATAAAAAAGGGAAAATAATATAAAATGACTCCAATTTCCATCCCCCATGTGCCATTAATATCCAATGGAGGACACTCACGATGGAGCCATAATTACAAGACAGACTCCTTCACTGGTAGAGAACAGTTCAGTAAGGATCCAATTCAAAATGAACACTCAAAACTGAATCAAATCCTATGGTAAGTACTTTTAAATAAAGGAAACAACTAAATTAATCTATACAATAGACAAATCAAGAGATTTCAATCCATCTACAATGCTTTTGTACTGAAATTATAAAAATTATGACAGTACAGAGAATTGCTACTCTACTTCTTGAAAATGTAACAAGAAAAGGTCCAACCTTTGTACAAGGAAATATAAGTACTTAAATAGGTCTCATTGACCTATGAAATCATTTCAAATTGACCCATAATTGCATTTGGGAAAAAAACAACTTTTCGACAAAGTTGTCGAGCAACATTTTAAAAGTTGCAAATGTTGCTCAAGTAACATTTTGCAACTTTGAAATTTTTAGTACATTAAAATATTTAACACCATGAGTGGGTTCTAAAAATTCAAAAACCATGTCCTAATAATTAAAACACCCTAAAAATTACCCCCTATTCATTCTAGGTGTTATTTACATCAATTGTCCCATTTTGACCATTAGGACATTACAAGGGTCACTTGGACCAAAATTCACTTAAATCAAAACAAAACTAAATCATAACACACCAAACCCATCCTAAACCACCTTATTAATCCCAAGACTAGATGAAGGCTTTTCACAACAAAAATTGAGGCTCAAATCCCCTAGGTTCTCCTGCACCATGCTCCCCCTGGACAAAGAAATCAAGTTACATCTGGAGTCAATAATGCAAGATCTATTCCCAACTTCTTGAACTGTGATTCAGCAACCCATGTAGCCTCTGCCTCAGGAAGATGTTTCCATTTTATGAGATGTTCCATGTACTAACCATGTATGGTCCTCTTTTTAATTCTGGAGTCTAGTACCCTTTCTTCTTGTGGCTTTTTCATAGTTGGTAAGGGCACATCAATTTTAATCCTTGCCACATCACTGGTGGTCTCTGTCTCCGCTGGTAGGCGAACTTTGTATTCAACTAAGTCCTAAACATTGAACACTAGTGAGATTGCCAATTTTGGAGGTAGATCAATCTTGTAAGAATTTTCTCCATACTTTGCTAATATTTTGCATGGACCTATCGTTTTCATCTACAACTTTCTAGGTATGCCTTTCTTCAATCTATCTTTATTCAAATGTACCATTATGAAATCCCTCACTTCAAAGTACAGATCATTTTTCTCTGCATCCACTTTGGATTTTAATCTTTGTGTTTCCTCTATGAGTGTCTTCTTGAATTGGTCATGCACTTCTTTCATTGATTGGGAAAAGTCTTCAGCATTTCCATTCTTCCCCCCATGCTTCCCAAGTCTCTAAGGTCACAAACTCCTTTGGGGTGAACACCATAAACCACTTCAAAAGGACTCTTACGAGTTTTCCTATTTATACTATCATTATAGGAAAACTCTACTTGTGGTAGGAATTGATCCCACACTTGTCAATATTCCTTTTTTACGAACCTCATAAGGTTCCCTAAGACTCTGTTTATGCCCTCTATTTGTCCATTTGTGTGGGGGTGATAAGATGACCCAAATGATAGATTAGTTCCTAGCCTCTTCCATAATGTCTTCTAGAAATGTCCCATAAATTTGACATCTTTGTCTGAGACTATACTAAGAGGCAACCCATGAATTCTTACAACTTATCTAAAAAATAATTGAGATATGTAGCTTTCATCATGTACAGTTTTGCATGGAATGAAATGGCTCATCTTACTGAACCTATCAACAACTACAAGGACACTATCCATTTCAGTGCTTGTCCTTGGTAGCCCAACAATGAAGTCCATACTAATAAATTCCCATGGCTTATTTGGAATGGGTAGTGGTTGATATAAGCCAGTATTGGAAGTCATACCTTTCACTCTTTGACACACCATACATGTTTCTACATACTTCCTCACATCTCTTTGCATCCTAGGCTAGTAGTATAATCTCTAAACCAATTCAAGGGTCTTATTGAGACCAAAATGGCCACTAAGACAACCATTGTACTTTTCTTGTATAAGATTCTCTCTCATAGATCCCTTGGGCACACACAAATTTCCACCCCTAAAAATAATCCATTTTGCAATGTGTAATATGCAAACTGAACATGAAAGTGGTTTTTGAACTCCATACATACCTTATAGGCCTTTGATAAGTCTTCATCTTCTTTGTAAATATCCTTAAAAATTTCCACTCTAATACTCTGCAACTACACTTCTTGAACAGTGAGTAAACTTCAGCTCAATGCATCAACAACCTTGTTCATATTTCCCTTTTTATAATTTATGGTAAAGGTATAAGCTTGCAAGACTTTCATCCACATAAGATGCCTATTGCTTAACTTCTCTTAGGTATTGATGTAACTCGGATCTTGGTTACTAGTGAATACTACAAAATCTTTAGGTAATAGATAATGTCTCCATTTCCTAAGGGATTGAAGTAGTGGATAGAGTTCTAGGTCATAGGAGGAATACCTCTTCTTTGCCTCATTTAAATTTTCACTATAATAAACTACTGGTCTACCCTCTTGGGTTAAAAAATCTCCCACTACCATGCTACTAGCATCACACTCTAGGGTGAACAAGTTATCAAAACTTGGTAAAACAAGAATGGGTTGGGTGGCTACTTTTTGTTTCAACATCTAAAAACCCTTATTGGCTTCTGCAGTCCGCCTAAACTTAGTCTTCAACCCACCCTTTATAGTATCTAAAATTGGAGCACAAATGGCACTAAAAAACCTAATGAATTTCCTATAGAATTAGGAAAACCCATGAAAACTCCTTACCTCAGTTTTAGATGTGGGAGTAGGAGAGTTGAGTATAGCCTCCACCTTTCCAGAATCCAACTTTAATGTTCCTTGTAAGACCACAAATCCAAGATATACCAATTCTTGTTTCAAAAACTCGCACTTCTCCAAATTGATAGCTAACTTCTCCTCTTTCAATCTCTTCAATACAATCTTCACATGGTCAAGGTGATCTTCCTTAGTCTTGCTAAAGATGAGGATTTCACCAAGGTAAACCACCAAAAACACCCCTATGTATTCCTTTAGCACTTCATTCATCAACCTCATGAATGAGCTAGGGTCATTTCTAAGCCCAAATGGCATTACAAACCATTCATACACACCTTCTTTAGTCTTGGAGGCTATTTTACACTCATCCCCTTCCTTAATCCAGATTCGATGGTACCCACTTTTTAAATCCAACTTTGTGAAGTATTTATCCCCACCAAGATAATCCTTTAGGTCCTTAATCCTAGGGATTGGAAACCTATATCTTATTGTAATCCTATTTATTTCCCGGTAATCTGTGTATAACTTCCACTTACCTCCTTTTTTGATGTCAATACCACTAGCACTCCACAAGGACTTACGTTCTTCTTTTTGACCCCTTGATCAGGTAACTCTTTCACTTGTCTAGCTATCTCCTTATTCTGCTAAAGGTTCATTTTGTAGGCTTCCTTATTGGAAAATGATGCACCTAGAATAAAGTAAATTTGGTGACTTATTTATCTTAGTGGTGGTAGGACTACTAGTGATCCATCACTAACAATGTCCTTAATCTGCTCCAAAAGTTGTTGTATCTCCTTGGGTAAATGTGTTGGTTCTTCTATCTATTCTTCTTTGGGCTTCATCATGAAAACATAACACTCTTCATCTTCTCTCTTGAGATCTTTTAGGAATTATTTTCCCCCAACTACCAAAACATTAGGACTAGCCTTCACTCCTTCCTCTACCAAAGACTGGATTTTATATGTCACTCCATATTTTTAAAAAGAATAGGAATTATTCTCCCTATTATGCATGACTTTCCTATCAAATTACCATGGTATTCCCAATAGAATATGGAAAGCATCCATAGGAAGTACTGTTACCCAAATTTCCCATTCTATCAAATTTTGGCTACAAATGGAGTAATGAGGCTCCCACAAGGGTAGAGCCCAACTTGTATGGTTTCTATCATGGTTCCTAGTCTTTTTCTTGTCCTCTAGATATTTCTAGGTCTAGTTTTAGCCCCTTGTTCATGTTCTAAAGACCTAAGTTCAAGAAGCCTATGAATTTGAGATAAACCCTAAGTTCTTGGTGACCCAGTCTAATTCTTCATTACCTTTTCCATGCCACTTAAGTTATTATTTAGTCATGTGCACATTAGCATCTCCTTGGTTATCTCTTAATCTCACAACCTAGAGGGAATATTCTTTCTCATTCAGTGACTTCACGTAGCTCTTTGTTGCATTCTCTTGAAAGGAAATGGAATATTCTCTTTTCATTAGGAGACTTAATGCAAACCTTTAGTGTTGTTTCAATCCTGTGGCTCGCACTAGATCTTGAGACAAATTCAGAAGTCAAGTTTTATTCTAAGATTAAGCACGAGCCGTTGATGCAGTCTTGCTCGTGTGCTATGTGTGAAGTCTCAAGATGAAACCAAAGTTAGTCAGATCATTGGGAAATTTAGTGACTTAGTCTATCTCAAAATCTCTAGATAAACCCAGAGTTCAAGTCATGGTTTTATTTTTTCCTTAGTCGCGTTATCTCTAGATAAACTCAGAGTTAAGAGAAAGACTCAGAGATCATGCACAAATCATTGATCTTATCCAAGATGTGAGGCTTGCACTGAATCACCAGATGAATTGGTCAAGTAAAAAAGATTAGGAGATTACGCATGAACCATTGATTCAAATCTAATCTTTTGGATTCTTTGAAGTCTTAGAATAAACCCTTGGGTTAGTAAATCTTCTTGTGACTTAGAGATATGCTCAGTCGCATGATCTCCAGATAGACTGAGGTTAAGATTAAGTCAGGTAAAGTTGAATATGGCCCCGTTAAGATAGATTATGAGTCATTGATCAAGATTAGATCTTGTGGCTTGTGCTAGATCTTAGATTAAACCCTTGAGTCAGCAAATAATCCTGTGGGTTCAAGTTTTCTTCAGTCACTGAATCTCTGCATAGACCCGATTCAAGGAAGTTTAGTAAAGTTAAAGTTCAGAGTTAGTTACAAATGAGATCATGGTCATTGATCAAGATCTAATCATATGGATTGCGTCACATATTAGAATGAACCCAATAGGCCAGATGCTTGGAGACTTGGAGATACACTCAGTTGTGTGATCTCGAAATGAATCAGAGTTACAGTGAAGTTAAGATGGGATCAGTTCAGAGTTTGGAATGATAGATTATGAGTCGTTGATCAAGATTAGATCATGCGCTGTGTGTTAAATATTAGAATAAACCCTTGGGTTAGTAAATATTCTCACGACTTGGAGTTTCCCTCAGTCACCAAACCTCATGGTCTTTCATAGTTGCAGCAGTTGAAGTCAAGTTAAGGTTCTGAGTTTGAATTTTGTGTCGTTGATCGAGTTTTGATCTCATGGTTGTCTCTTAATCCTACAATCACGATAGGATATTTCATATCTTTCAGCGACTTCAAGTTTTCTTCAATCACGTGATCTTATAATGAAAATTAATATGCTCTTAAGAATCATATATTTGGTGCAGACCGTCGGTTTGTTTTCAATCAAATGGTTGTCGCATAATCTTGTAGTGAAATGGAATATTGTTTTGTGGTTAAGAGATTCAGCATGGGTCAATGAATTAGAGTTGATCAGGTTCAGATCTTGTGGCTCGCGTGAAGTCTCATAATGAACTCAGGGTTAAAGAAATGATCTTGTGACTTGGAAACATGAAATATTTCAGACACCCAAGGTTAAAGATGAGTCAAAGGAAGGTTAAGGCTAAGGTTAGAGCTAATGGTAAAGACTGAGAAAGATCAGTTTGATCGGATGAACTGTGCAAAGCCTCATTGCAAAAGTGCTCAAATTCTAATGATCAAGGCATTACACTGAGATGACATGTGGCACTGATGACATAGAGGGTCCCAGGTTTATAGACAAGATAAAGACACAACAAGTAAAGAAAGATCTGATGGTTGGTTTAATCCCTCGATGGCCAAGATAAATATGTTTAATATTTAAGGCATTACGCTTGTGTTCCATGTGGCTCAATCAGATCCAAAATAAGATACCCAGGTAAAAATAAGAAAATATCCATGGCTACATTTTAAACAGAGTCACGCATTTTCTCTTAGTCATTGATACAGGCTCCTCACGCCACTTGTGACCGTTGTAATTCAAATATTCAAATATTCAAATCTGATTTTAGGGTTTCATGTTGGTGGCGTGGTCTTTCAAGTTGCAGACAAGAGAGATGGGTCGAGATGACTTCTCTGATCAAATTTATGGTGATGGGAGATGTATTCATGACTATATCTAATCTTCTAAGATATTTCCTAAGTGCAATGATGAGTAGACTTGACTATTTTAGGGTTTATGTATTATTTATTAAACATGTATTTTAAACCCTAATTCTTCCCTAACTAATTGATGGATTGACTCTCGAGCTTGTGTGTTAGGGGAGGTTGTATATAAGTAGTTTTTAGTGCTTTTGTAGCTAGGTTTTTCAGCTTATGCAAGAATTTCTGTGGCATTTTTCTGCCCTCAGGTTTTCATCTTGTCATAATTTCTCA
This sequence comes from Thuja plicata, assembly GCA_018584345.1. Classification (NCBI taxonomy): domain Eukaryota; kingdom Viridiplantae; phylum Streptophyta; class Pinopsida; order Cupressales; family Cupressaceae; genus Thuja; species Thuja plicata. Next base: position 2,899,625 of record MU225876.1, read on the forward strand.
TTGAATTCTATATTATGCAAAGGTTTTCTGTGACATTTTCTCTGTCCTCAAGATTTTTCTTGTCTATATTTCTCTTACTGAAGCATAATATAGTGGTTAATGTTAGAGAAATCTTGGAATTCTTGAGCCTTATTTATTTTTTCATCTTCGTGCACTACTTTCAGTGATTTGATTTAGATGATCTTGTGGATTTAGTTCATCCCTTGTTATCTTGTCTCATTCCTGTGCCTATTTGCTGGAGTGGATGTTTTTTTCCAGGTCATAGTCTGTATCTATCTCCTTGGATATGCTATTGTTTGTGAAATCTTATCTTTCCTTGAATAACCTCTTTCCATTTCAGTCTTCTCTATGAAATACTTATGCAAACCTATTCAAAAATCTGTGTTCTACTAGATTTAGGAATTTCATGCTAGTTTGGTCACTGTGTTATGATTCATGTTACCTTTAGTGTATCACCTAGTAGGATAATTTCCTTTTTAGTCATTTCCCTTCAGTTCTCCTTCTATCCCCTTTCCTTCCAAGTTTACTTTCATGTTAAAAAGTAGATAAGGTGATTATTCAAGAGGAACCGACCTAGAATCTGGAGGCTTCACTTTGAAGTTAGCAGAGATCCCAAAACCTAGAATTGATTCCCATGTTATACTATATTGTTAGGCTCTAGCGCTTAATAGGGTGCAAAATTTAGTGTATAATAATTATAGCACACCTGGTGGGACCAAAAAATAAGTTCAAGCTTTATTTGACTATGTTTATCTTTGATATACTGATTGCATAGTATTAACCTAAAAGAGGTATCTTTTTCAAGTATATCTGGCAACTCCATTGGTAAAGAATGAGAAGATCTAGTCCTATTCAAGTTTATGAGAAGAATAGAAACAAGGAGTTCAAATCCTTCTAAGTTTTTGTAGTTGCCTCCAACAAGAAGAAAAGTGAGATCATCTCAAAGGACATCCCCTACAAGGAGAGTATAGTCTACACCCCCTATTTCAGAGGAGAGACCCTTGCTTCTCCATTCAAGAAGGAGAGGAAGGTATTTAAGAAACAAATTGTTAATAGATTTAACTTCACTACCTGATCCAAGTGCAACCCATACAACTTCTATTTAGCAAGTCATAGTTCCTACAATGGCAAGACAGTTTTCATTTGTACCCTTCATAAGGGGATTTCATTAAAGTTTTCTCAACATCATGATGTCCCACTAGCAGCACTCAAGAGTTTGCCTGATTTCATAGGTGAAATCCATACCATATCTTGTGAACACGTCAAAGATGTGGCTACCATCTATAATATACACCATGTCACTAAAGAAGATGTAGCCACCAAGTTGTTGGAAGCCTCCTTCAAAGGTAAGGCCTTGGAGTGGTTTATAAATTTAGCAGTTGGCTCTATAGATTCATGGGACAGACTTGGAGATTCCCTCAATAGATACTTTGAAGACAAGACAGATAAATTGTCCCTAGTTGAGAAACTAAATACTATACAAAGAGCCCCTTAGGAATAGATGACATACTTCAATAACATATTCCTTAAGACATGGAATATGATCCCTATTATTGTAAGGCCTCTAGTAGACCATGCTTTTCTATACTTCTTGCAAAGTTTGAACAACAACGTATCTATCATGATTCAATCCATGGGAGACACCTCACTACCTCAGGCTTTTGACATAGCTATTAAGGTAGAAAATAGTTTAATTCAGGCCGGTATGATAGCCAGAAGGCCACCCATGCCTCTTCCACCTGATAGTCAGCCCAATATGCCTTTACAAATTCCTTTATTGACCCCTATACCTACTGTCATAGCACCTCAAGCTAGTTATAGCAATGAGGAATCAAGAGTAGGCTTTTCCCAAGAACTGTAATAGATAAGAAGTGATCAACAAGTGAAAAATAGCTTATTACAAAATAGTCATTAAGAAATAAAAGTCTTGTTACAAACCATGAGCAAAGAGTTGACCAATACCAAAAAGCATAATTAGGAGGTTAGGCCACCTTTCCAACAACAAAAGAAAGATCCTAACCAATAGTATCAAGCTCAAGGACAATCCTACCAGCAAAATTGACCATCATATTAGGGTAATTATCATGGTCAAAGGCAGAACTAAAATCAAAATCCATTTCAACCTTACAACCCATCCCCTCTTAATTCTAAAAATCCAGTCAAAGATATGGTTCCAAGTCATAATAATCTTGCATCAAAAAATGAATGGTGTTTCCCCTGCAATCAATCCCATAATCAGGCTACATTCTTAAATGGATTGGTGAGACAAGAACTCATGGCATAAAATGCCTTAAACACTCAATCAAAAGCATCTTCTAGTGGGTCAGTACCCCAACAAGATACACAATCTAATGAGACTGCTCTCTTTAATTGGAAAGAGGAAGATTTCAATGGAGTTAATGGTGAATCTTCAATTGTAGCCAATACTAGATTAAAAACAAGATCCCATGAAGATACTACATCTGTAGAGTCATCACATCCATTTATTCCTGTCATACTAAAGAAGGATCCCATCATGCAAGTCAAAGAGAGTCAATCTCCCAAGGAGGTTGAGCCCATAATGGTGAAAGCACACTAGAATATCCATGTAGCAGTGCCTTTCAACATTGTGGACAACATGAAGAAGATGAATGTGACTATGTCTATGTGGGACTCCTTGGCTATTCCAGGGCAACCTAAAATCTTGAAGAAAGCTATGGGTGAAGTGGAAATTCCTCAACAACCCACAAATGAGATAGCTAAGCTGGTGTTGGTAAACATTGATCAAGAAAACAAAATTCCAATCAGCAACACCAAAGCATAAGCCATTCAAGGTAGGAGCTTAAAACCACCTCCCTTTTATGTATCATTAATTATTGGATATTTTCTAGTGCATAATTGTATGGTAGATAGTGGAGATACTAGTTCAGTCATGCGCAAAAAGATAGTTGACCAATTAGGAATTAAGTATGAACCATTCCAAAAGAGAGTAACACAACTTGATGGTTCATCAGTGAACATAATAGGTTTAGCTAGAGATACAAGTTTAGTCCTTCATGAAAGCCCTAATTTCTCTATCCTCCTTGACATTTGCATCATAGATCTCCCTGTTCCTTTTTCCTTATGGCTGTCTAGGGAATTCACAGCCAAGATAGGAGGCTATCTTTCTTCTGACTAGTCTCACATGCTTTTTCATACTAGAGATGGAACCAAGGTCACTATCAAATCTAAATAATTGGCAGCTAATCATATAGAACCTTATGTGTCTAACGCCTTCAATGCAAGTTGTCTTGCACTTGATAGTAATGGTTTTTCAATCATTAAGAAGACAAAAACTCAGATAGAGAACATCCTAGATGTTTATCTAGATGAATGGGGATCAGAAAGAGCTTCAGAGGCCTAGGATAATGTTATTTGGGATGCTGGTTTGGGAAATCACTTAATACAAGAGGATGGTTTCATAGAGCCAAATATTTTCAAAGCAGACACTAAGGAATCAAAAGAACAAAGAAATGAAGTTTGGGAGCTATTCTTTGATGCTGCTAGAAGCAGGCATAAATCTGGTGGTGGTTTAATGCTTGTCTCCCCAAAAGGTGAGAAATACTATACATCCTTTAGATTCAGTTTTTCTTGCACAAGCAATACTGCTGAATATGAGAGTTTGGTAAATGGACTAGAGTGGGATAGAAAGAGAGGGATTCGAGCCCTAAAAGTATATGGCGACAGTGAGCTGGTGTTCAGCCAAGTAATATGGATAAGTGCTACCAAGAATGATACAATGAAATCTTACAAGCATAGGGTTGGGATGGTATAGAAGATTTCTATGCTTTCAACATCATTGCTATCCCTAGAAAACTAAATCAGAATGCAGATAGATTAGCTACTGTTGGATCCCAATTTGATATTCCTAACAAAATTCTTGTAAGGAAGGATCAATAACATGTTAAGATTATTGTCAGACCTTGCATCCCTAATAATAATCTTAATCGGCAAGTGTTTGATAATAATGAGAAAATTCTACAATTCTTGTTTGAAGAAGATGTCTTTTCAAAGCGCAATTAAGATATACTGATGCATAACTATGGTGACCAAGTGGTAAAACTAAAATAAAATAAGATGCCTAAAGGCCTTGTCACCCTCAAATCTATCTTCAACAAATTTGACCAAGCAAAAAAGAATAAGACTAGCTTGGTAGTTCAGCAAGAACACTATGCTGATTTAGAGCTGGAGCCAGGTAAAAGCTTGAAGTTTGGAAAAGTGAACACTAATTAAGAGAAGCTTACTTACACTCAATTACTTCAGGAATTCAGTGATGTCTTTTCCTAGAAATATTAAGATCTCAAAGGCTTTAATCCATCACTTTCTCAACATACCATTGAGCTAGAACCTAATGCTAAACCAGTTAGGCAAAAGCGAAGGCTTATTGATCTAATGGTAGGATCTAGGATTGTTGCATGTGAATAATAAATTTTTATCCCAATTAAATGAATGTCTTCAAAATATAATTAAAATTCTTTTATAAACATAATAATTAAATAATGACAAATTGAACAAAAGAGAGAAAGATGAGAAAAGATGAAACACAAGTTGATAACAGAGTTCACCAATTTGATACATCTCTAGGTGTTAGAGTAATCTGTTGTCCTTACTCTTTTTCGCTTAAGCTATCTCTTAGGTACATATAATTAATACTTTATATTAATTATACTGCGCAACCTAGCTTTTATGTTTTTAGGGTTTGTTCACCTTTATAGGTTGAACTTTGTAATGTTTTTTCATAACATAGAGAATAATATTTTGACTCTTCTCTTGAGCATCTCTGTGTTCTTCTTTTTCATTTCTGTGCTTCTACTTTGTATCAGTTTATTTGCATGCAGGTGTATTCGGGGTCTGTGGATTTGCATGTTTCTCAAATCCTACATGGTATCAGAGCCACCCTGCTGCTGTCTGGTTTGAAGATGTTTGAAGCCACGATTTGAAGAAGTCAGTCATAGCCTCTCTGGGGTTTTTTTTGTGATTTCTAAGGAGGCGCCTTTTTTTTGGAGCTATTTGAGCTGAAACAGACTCCACCATTGCGTTCAGAAGGCCCGAGAGAGTTGAAATCATATAAAACTAGACTAGTTTATCCTCCGTGAGCACAGGCGAAATTTTTTGGCCTACTATGGTCGTACGGACACGCAAAACGAGAAAATTTTGAAAAAAAATTTAAAAAAAAATCATTTTTAATGATTTTTCTGCGTTTAAAATAACACCGCCCGTGTTAAATCCTTCGCGCCTCCGGCCGGCTACCTCCGCTAGCGGGTGCACCGGCGCACCACCGGCCCGCCACCAGCATAACCCCGCCGCCCTCCCTCCGCTCCGGTGCCGCCCAACCCCGCTCGGGCTCCTCCCGCGCCCCACCACCACTCGCCTGCCGCCCGACCGCCACCCGGCTACCGACAGTGACGTCAGCTGACGTCACCAGGACGTCAGCTGACGGCCAAACGGCCGTCAAATTTACGGTGGGCCTTGTTTTTTTCCAGGGAGCTTGTTCTTTGAGGGTCTTGTTGGTTTTTTGCTCGTAACTTGAGTAAACAGACTCAAAAACGCAAGTATCTTATATTGTTGGAAAGGTCTTTCTAAGACGGACACATTGGTGTAGGTCTCAGTTTCTGATTTTGCCATTTGGTTTCTGTTTTTTATAGTCAAAGTCATACCTTCCTTTGTGCTCCTGTTCGGCTTCTGGATCTCAGGTTTTTCTCTCATTTTTTTCTCTGTGCTTTCAGTAGTTGTTTATTTGTGGTACACAAGGGATAGGATTATACATTGTGGGGGGGTACATTTTACTTTCTGTCATTTCATTCAGAAAGACCCTTCTACTTCCGTCTTATTCTTCTATCAATGTCGGACCCCTCTGTGGCCCGACTGACACCTCACAACTACCACACATGGAAGCCACACATGACCAGACTCCTCATGTCACAAGGTTTATGGTCCTACATGGATGCGGCTCAGCCAGTTCTTTAGAGGCCTTATGAGGCTCTTATGCACAGGAACAGGATGGATGAGGCAATGGGCCTCATTGCCATGAACATTTCAGATGGGTTGTTGTTCCACCTGGATGGCCTGACTACATCCAGGGATATGTGGGACAGGTTCTCCACCTTGTTTGGAACCATGGATCAGTTCAAGATTCTCCAGATAGATGCAGAGCTCACCTCCTTGGCACCTGACTCATTCACTAGCATTGAGGACTTCCTGATGAAGTTCAAGTCCCTTCGATCTATTTTACAGGTTGGTGGAAAGACGAAGTCAGATGATGAGTGTATCTTCTTGATACTCTCCAAGCTTCGTGGTCCTTATCAGATCTTCACTTCTACCTTCTACTCCACTATGGATGCACTTGGTACTCAGCATGTTATGCCCTCTTTTGAGACCTTTTGTGACAGGTTAACTCGTGAGCAGTCCAAGCTCAGTCAGATGGATTCTCTTACAGGTTCACAGTCACAGGCATTGCTTGCCAAGTCATCTC
>MU225876.1:2907229-2940526 GCA_018584345.1 Thuja plicata
CTTTCGAGGTCACCTCTTCAGCACCCACTGACTTTCACTCCTCTGCATTGGAGTCACAGTGGTTTGTTCTTTGCTCCAGGGGTTCTTTCATTCTGGGGGGGCTTTGGAGCCTCGACCCTCTCTCTCGAGGGGGTTAGCAACACGCATTGTACTACTGGCTTTGAGAGAGTCTCTTGAAGTCATTCTTTCTGTCTTTGCTTTCTTTTATATCTCTTTTTGGGGTAGGTTTTTTCCCACTGGGTTTTCTCTATTTCCCTGGTTTACAGAGATTTCCTTGTTGTTGGGTACCTGATTAGGCCTTGTTGTCGGGACCCTCTTTTCCTACTTTCTTAGCTGTGCTAGGTTAGCTTACCTCCTGAGCTTCGCTTAAGGGGGGGTGTTAGAGTAATCTGTTGTCCTTACTCTTTTTCGCTTAAGCTATCTCTTAGGTGCATATAATTAATACTTTATATTAATTATACTGCGCAACCTAGCTTTTATGTTTTTAGGGTTTGTTCACCTTTATAGGTTGAACTTTGTAATGTTTTGTCATAACATAGAGAATAATATTTTGACTCTTCTCTTGAGCATCTCTGTGTTCTACTTTTTCATTTCTGTGCTTCTACTTTGTATCAGGTTATTTTCATGCAGGTGTATTCGGGGTCTGTGGATTTGCATGTTTCTCAAATCCTACACCAGGTCCCTCCAATGGAGTGGTCGATCCTTGATTTTTCTCCAGAAAATGGTTACAAGGTCTTCAACCTATTACAAGATTCACGTCTCCTTGGAGGATAATGAATTACACATGCAACAAGCTTTCTACAAGCTCCAAATGCATAAGGAAAAAATTCACTATCAAAGTCCTAAATCCAACTCTAAAATTCTCTCACAATTTTTCCTCCCAAATCACCACTAAAAACCCACTAAAATCTAGTAACTCAAGCTCACAACTTACCCCCTTATATAAAATTTTACATGCCAAAATGAGGTTAAAATAATAATATTTAGCAATATCTCCCATATCTGCAATATCTCCCAACTTGTAGTATTAAATCTTTGAAAATAACCCTTACCCGTTCAAAACACCCATTTAAAAACCCATTCCCAAAATATATGGGAATATATATATCCTTTGGGTTTATTTTTATCTTTATGGTTATCGGGTTAAGTAATTTTTTTTAACAAAATGAAAAATATCTAATTTTAACCCCAAGAAATCTAGAAACACATTGCTCGAGGCACAGTAATAAATAGTATGACGGTTCAAACCATCAGTCGCACCTTTTCCATGCCTTATCATGCAACCAAAATGTTTAAAAAAGAAAAAGCCCACATTTACATATAACTAAATTGGTTGGCGCACTAGTGGGAGGTCGCTAGTTCAAATCTCCTCACAACAACACCTTTTGTATTTTTATGATAAGTGAGGAAGTTCCATTTGCATAATGAGAGTGCCATATATGTTTCAAGTAGCGCTTGCAGTGGAGTGGTGAGAGAAAGTTGTTACAAATAGGAGGTCACAAGTTTGACCCCCATAACAAAGTCATTTATTGAAGACCAATTGATTCAGCCACTGACCGTTGACTTATTTCTTGACTTGTTGGCACCATGTGCCATGTCACCTGGCACATCAACATCCAATTCTAATTGTACTTGCTGACATCATCAAGTCAACCTTTTATTTTGCAACTTTGACTGGACATAACTTCTACATACGGTCTCCGTTTTCAAAAATGAATAAATAGAGCATTTGGAACACTTTATTTTTTAGTGAAATATCCACCTGGATCACCTATTAACCCCAAACTAGAGCCACTCATGCATAAGGAAGTTCACAAACTTATAGAAAGTGGTATCATATATCCCATTAAACATGTAATTGGGTATCCAATCTTTTTCCTGTTAGAAAAAAGAATGGGGAACTATGGTTATGTGTTGACTTTAGGGACTTGAATAGGGCATCTCTGAAAGATCACCACCCATTACCATCCATAGAGTAGATTCTATAGTGTGTCTCTAGATCAGAACACTTTTCATTACTAGATGGCTATTCGGGATACAATAAGATCCTAGTCAATGAGGAGGATTAATATAGGACTACATTTACAACCAAATGGGGAACCATGGCCTATCAAAAGATGCCTTTTGGTTTTTCAAATGCAGGTGCCACTTTTAAAAAGGCTATGGATATGGCCTTTAAAAGTCTCATGTACAAGTTTGTTCTGGTCTACCTAGATGATATCACTGTCTATTCTAAAAATGAAGTAGACCACATCAAACATCTAAGGAAAATATTTGAGAGATGTAGGGAGTTTGGGATATCCCTCAATCCCAAGAAATGTGTATTTGCAGTCCATGAAGGGAATTTGTTGGGATATATTGTTTCCAAGCAAGGTATTACAGTGGGCCCTAAGAGGATTGTAGTCAAACTAGAGTTACCCTTGCCACCTCACAAGAAGATTCTTCAATCCTTCATAGGAAGGATTAATTTTGTTAGGCATTTCTTGCCTAATATTGTAGATCTTTTAAAGTATTTAACAACCATGTTGAAGAATAATGCAGTTTGTTGTTGGAGCAAAGAAGGGAAAAGTAGTTTTCAAGCCATTAAAGAGGCTCTAATAGAAGTTCATACCATACTGAATCCTGATTTTAGCAAAGATTTCATTCTTTATGCTTATGGAGGCTCTGATGCCATCTCTGCAATGTGGACTCAATAGAATTCTAAAGGATTGGAGCAACCTATTACTTTCTTTAGCAAAGGTTTGGAAGAGTATGAACAAAGATACTCTTTTTTAGAGAAACATGTACTTGTTGTGGTGAAGAGAATTAACAAGTTTAGACATCTATTGACCCATATAAAGGTACAATTGAGGGTTACTCATCCAAGTGTCAAGGAGTTCCCACTTTCTAAGGACCTAAATGAGAAAAGAGTTGGTTGGATCACCAGAGTCAGGGAATATGACATTATTATCCAAGTTACCAAGCTAGTTAGAGGAAGAGGACTTTGTGAACAATTTACAGAGGATGAAACTCCAAAAGGTCAAGAACAAGTGAATGCATCCTTAGTTGTGCATTAAACATACGATCATGCCAAAGAAGTAGGTTGGTTGCCTAACATGGTCCATTTTTTGAAGATAGGTGACTGTCTTGTAAACTTGGATACAACAAAAAGAAGGTATTAAAGACTGCAATCTATCCCTTTTGTGCTGATTAATGAGATCCTTTTGAGAAAGGATCATAATGGTATTCTCTTAAGGTGCATTGATTCAGAACAAGTAGAAGGTGTCCTACATGAATTCCATGATGGACCTTCTGGAGGTCATTTCTCTCCTAGGACTACTACTTTCAAGGTCATGAGGGTCGAATATTATTGTCCATCTATCTGTAAGGATAGTCATGATCATGTAATAAAATGCATGAAGTGTTCCATGTTTGTAGGGAAGGAAATGCTTGCACCTCTACCCCTCCAACCAATCAAGACAGACCAAACTTTTATCAGATGGGGCATTGACTTCATAGTCTTGATTAACCCCCCATCAAGTGCAGGACATAAGTGGATAATCACTACAACTGATTATTTCACTTGCTAGAATGAGGCTATTGCATTAAAGGAAGAAAATTAGAGTGATGTCTTGGGCTTCTATGATGACATAATTCACAAGTTTGGCACCCCAGACTCTATTATATCAAATAATGCACTTTCTTTCACATGCTTGAGAGTCACTAAATGGGAAAGTAAACATGGTGTTTACCTAAACATAAGCTCCAATTATTACCCCCAGGGTAATGGTTTAGCAGAGTCTACAAACAAGAACCTCATCAAGATAATTAAGAAGATTCTACAAGAAAATCAGAGAGATTGACACTCTAAATTGAAGTCTTCCTTATGGTTAGATAGGATCACTCCCAAGAAGATCATTGGGAACTCTACATACATGCTATTCTATGGTAGGGAAAATAAATTGTCCATTTCAACTGAATTACCAGCTCTAGACGTTGCTACCCAACATGTCCTATTTGAAGAAGGAGACCCTTTGCAGGTAAGATATTATCAGCTCATGGAGTTAGAAGAAAATAGAGGCAAGGCTATGAAAACCATGGAGTTCCAATAGATTCAAACCAAGAGGAGCTTTTCTAGGAGAGATAGATCAAGGAACTTCAATGTTGGGGATATAGTCCTCAAATGGGATGAATTTGAATCCATGCCTAGTAGGTATACCAAGTTTGAATCCTTTGGGGAGGCCCATTTGTAATCACTCAGTGCAAGGAGCATAATGATTTTCAACTATCAACTCTTAAAGGAGAAACCCTGCCAATTTCTATCAATGTATTTCACCTAAAGGCCTTGTTTTGAGGTTTGTCTAGCTTTGTAATTAAGTTTCCTACTTTCTGTTCTACTTTCTAGGTTAGTTTTTCCTGCTTTCCTCAAAGTGCTTGGCACAGTTAGTTTGTTTCTTCTTGTATAGCTCTTTCCCTATTTTTGTCTATAGTTCCTTCTCTTGGTTTCAATCCTCCTCCTTACTAGAAGAATTTTTGTGTGCTTAATGCAGACTCCTATGCCCAATGGAATTTCAGTTGGCCACTAGTTTTATATGTCTAGCAGGCTGACATTCAGCAGAAATCACCAAAAATGTTACCCAAATTTCCCATTCTGTCAAATTTTTGCTACAAGTTGAGTTAATGAGGCTCCCATAAGGGTAGATCCCAGCTTGTATGGTTTCTATCATGGCTCCTGGTCTTTTTCTTGTCCTCTGCATATTTCTAGGTCTTGTTTTAGCCCCTTGTTTGTGTTCTAAAGACCTAAGTGCAAGAAACCCCATGAATTCAAGATAAACTCTAAATTGTTGGTGGTCCAATCTAATTATTCATTACATTTTACATGCCACATAAGTTCCTATTTAGTCCTATACACATTAGCATCTCCTTGGTTATCTCTTAATCTCACAACCCGAAGGGAATATTCTCTCATTTAGTGACTTCGTGCAGCTCTTTGTCATGTGATCTTGAAAGGAAATGGAATATGATCTTTTCATTAAGAGACTTAATGCAAACCATTGATGTTTTTTCGATGCTATGGATTGCATTAGATCTTGAGACAAAGTCAGAAGTCAAGTTTTATTCTAGGATTAAGTGCGAGCCATTGATGCAGTCTTGATCATGTGTTGTGTGTGAAGTCTTGAGATGAAACCAGAGTTAGTCGGATCATTGGGAGATTTAGTGACTCGGTCTATCTCAAAATCTCCAAATAAAACCAAAGTTCAAGTCATGTTTTGCTTTTTACCTGTGTCACATGAATTCTAGATAAAATTGGAGTTAAGAGAAAGACTAAGAGATCACACGCTGATTGTTGATCTGATCCAAGATGTGTGGCTTGCACTGAATCACCAGATGAATTGGTCAAGTAAAAAAAATATCACAAGATTACATGTGAACCGTTGATTCAAATATAATATTGTGGATGGTGTGAAGTCTCATAATAAACCCTTGGGTTAGTAAATCTTCTCGTGACTTAGAGATATGCTCAGTCATGTGATCTCCAAATAGACTGAGGTTAAGATTAAGTCAGGTAAAGTTGAAGATGGCCCTGCCAAGACAGATTATGAGCTGTTGATCAAGATCAGATACTGTGTCTTGTGCTAGATCTCATAATAAGCCCTTGAGTCAACAAATCATCCCATAGGTTTGAGTTTTCTTCAGTCATTGAGTCTATGAATAGACCCAATTCAAGGAAGTTAAGTAAAGTTAAAGTTTAGAGTTGGTTACAGATAAGATCATGGCCATTGATCAAGATCTAATCTTATGGCTTGCGTGAAATCTTAGAATGAACCCAGAGTTAGGCCAGATTCTTGGAGACTTAGAGATACGCTTAATTGCCTGATCTTAGAATGAATCAAAGTTAGAGTGAAGATAAGATGGGATCAGCTCAGAGTTTGCAATGATAAATTATGATATTTTGATCAAGATCAGATCATGAGCTATACGCTAAATCTCAGAAGAAACCCTTGGGTTAGTAAATCTTCTCGCGACTCAGAGTTTCCCTTAGTTGCCAAATCTCATGGTCTTTCATAGTTGCAGTAGTTGAAGTCAATTTAAGGTTCTAAGTTTGAATTGTGTGTCTTTGATCAATTTTTGATCCCATGGTTGTCTCTTAATCCCATTATCATGACAAAATATTCCATATCTTTCACCGACTTTGATTTTTCTTCATTTGTGTGATCTCAGAATGAAAAGGAATATGCTCTCAAGACTCAGAGATTTGGCACAGACCGTGGATGTGTTTTCAAACAAACAGTTGTCACTTAATCTTGAAATGAAAAGGAATATTCTTCTCTGGTTTAGAGATTCAGTGTGGGTCATTGATTTAGAGTGGAACAAGTTTAGATCTTGTGGCTGGCGTGAAGTCTCATAATGAACTCAGGGTTAAATAAATGATCTCGTGACTTGGAGACATGAAGAATTTTAGAAACCTGAGGTTAAAGATGAGTCAAAGGAAGGTTAAGACTAAGGTCAGAGCTAAGGGTAAAGACTGAGCAAGATCAGTTTGATTGGACGGACTGTGTGAAGCCTCAATGCAAAAGTGCTCGAAATCTAATGATCAAGGCATTGCACTGAGATGACATGCGGCACTGATGACATCGAGGGTCTTGAGTTTATAGACAAGATAAAGACATAAAAAGTAAATAAGATCTGATGGTGGGTGTAATCCCTTGCTGGCCAAGATGAAGATGTTTAATATTTAAGGCATTGCACCTATGTGCCACATGGCTCAATCAGAGCCAAAATAAGATACCCGAGTAAAAATAAGAAAAGATCCATGGCTTTGTTTTAAACAGAGTCAAGTATTTTCTCTCAGCTATTGATACAGGCTCCTCATGCCACTTGTGACCATTGTAATTCAAATATTCAAATCTTATTTTAGGGTTTCATGGTAATGGCATGGTCTTTCAAGTTGCAAAAAAGAGATATGGGTCGAGCCAACTTCTCTAATTGAATTAATGGTGATGGGAGATGTATTCATGACTGTATCTGATCTTCTAAGATATTTCCTGAGTGCACTGATGAGAAGACTTGACTTTTTTAGGGTTTTGTATTAAATTTATTGAACATGTATTGTAAACCCTTATTCTTCCCTAATTGACTCCCGAGCCTATGTGCTAGGGGAGGTTGTATATAAGTAGTTTTTAGTTCTTTTGTAGCTAGGTTTTTTAGCTTATGCAAGACTTTCTATAGAATTTTTTCTTCCCTTAATTTTTCATCTTATTGTAATTTCTCATTGAATTCTAGATTATGAAAAGGTTTTCTATAACATTTTCTCTTTCCTCAAGATTTTTCTTGATTGTATTTCTCTTACTGAGGCATGATATAGTGGTTAATGTTAGAGAAATCTTGCAGTTCTTGAGCCTTCTTTCTTTTTGCATCTTTGTGCACTACTGTGGGTGATTTGATTTAGATGATCTTGTAGATTTTTTTCATCCCTTGTTATCTTGTCTCATTCCTATGCCTATTTGCTAGAGTGGATGTTTGTTTTAAGGTCATAGTCTATGTGTGTCTCCTTGGATATGTTATTTTTTGTGAAATCTTCTCTTTCCTTGTATAGCCTCTTTCCATTTCAGACCTCTCTATCAAATACTTATGCAAACCTATTTAGAAAGTTGTGTTATGCTAGATTCAGGGATTTCATGCTAGTTTGGTCACTGTGTTATGATTCATGTTACCTTCAGTACATCACCTAGTAGGATAATTTTCTTTTCAGTCATTTCCCTTCAGTTCTCCTTCTATCCCTTTTTCTTCCAAGTTTACTTTCATGTTAAAAATAAGATAAGGTGATTATCCAAGAGGAACCAGCCTAGAATTCGGAGGCTTCACTTCAGTTAGTAGAGGTCCCGCAACCTAGAAGTGATTCACATGTTATACTAGATTATTAGGCTCTAGCGCTTAACAAGGTGCAAAATTTAGTGTATAACAAGTACATCACAAAGAAACTTGTCATTGTATCTCCCAATTGCAAATTCAATCTAGGCTTGTTCATTTACTAGGACATGTTGTCCTTTGTTCAACCATGTCACTCTATAAGGATGGTCATGAGGTATCTTAGGAATCAAAAGTTTATTCACTTCTTCCTCAGAGATTATGTTGTCATTTGACCCTGAGTCAATGATCACCTTGCACACCTTACCAAGAATATTGCACTTCACCTTGAAAAGTGATCTCCTCTGCTTAGGTTCTTCTCTAACTGGTTCCTTAATTATAACTCTCCTTATCATTAGATTCTCCTACTCTCTAAATAAAGAGTGATCTCAAAATACTTAATACTACTGACATCTTCTTGCACATAGTTAACTCTTCTCTCTGATTGTGAAGATTTTTCTTTGTCAGGAAACCTATATGCAAGGTGCCCAAATTGGTGGCAGTTGTAACATTTCATATTTGCAAAATAGGAACCTCCTCTTCTAGAACCTCCATCAAATCTCCCTCTACCACCATTGTTATGACCTCTTCCTTGTCCATAAGTATATTTTCTATTAGTTTCACTTCTCTTCTCTATCATTTTTGTCTCCCCTTGGGGTCTTGAGTCATTAACCCTACCAACATAATTATCTCAGTGACCTATTGAGTGTCTTCCTCTTCCTCTATCTATACTAGTGTCTTCATACTTCTTCTTTCTCTTCTCTTCAACTTTAATAGCCAATTGGTAACACTTATGCACTGTGGTAGGTGTCAAGAGACTTACTTCCTCTTGTATGCATCATTTTATCCCATTTAAGTACTATGCCACTTTTATGCTCTCATCTTATGTCACCTTGGATCTCAAGAACATCTTATAAAACTCCTCAGTATAGGCACTCACCTCTAAATCTCTTTGTCTTAGATTCTGCCTCTTCTTATGGAGTTGTATCTCATAATCCTCAGGGATGTAGGTGTCCCTAATCTTTGAAAACATACCTTTCCAAGAGGTGATTTTATTCTTTCCATTTTCATTCTTTCATCTTGCAAACACTTCCACCATGTGAGGGCAGTCCCTCTCAATCTAGTTTTGACCACTTTCACCTTTTGAGCTTCTATCACATTCTCACACTCAAAGTGATTTTATAATCCTTCTATCCACTTCATCACCACCTCTGGCTCCATTTTTCAAATGAACAAGGGTACACCATCTAGTGATTTTCCTCCCATAGCTTTCAAATCTCTAAGGAAGGGCTCTTCTTTCAAAACATGATCGGGCTCTGGCACATCATCCTCTGCTGCTAGTGACTTTCCTTTTCCTTTTTGTCTCTTTCACCTTTTCACTCACTACTTCTATCTTATCTTGCACTTCATCAAGCTTAGTTTCCATTTATTCTAGTTTTTCTCTTAGGATTCTATTCTCCTCCTCTTGATCATCAAATTTATTTTCCAACTTTGTGTTGGTCACCATTGTTGATTCACCCATTGATTCAAGGTCACTCATATACCTTCCTAGCCCAAATCTTTCAGGGATCTAATACCAATATGATAGGAAGGCTCTTCCATTGATTCAGCTTGACTCACTCTTATGTATCTCCTCTAGACCTACTAGGGATTCTTCTCCAACCCTAACCAAAGGTTAGAACACTTGGTTCTCTTTCCCCTAACTCCAAGGGCCTCACGACCAGCAAACATTTTCACACTTCACTAAACCTACAAGGGTGGATTCCACCAAACCTACACAAGATCTTCAAAGACACTTTTCAGGGTAGGAATTACATTAATTCCTTCCTCTTGACTCCATTATTGAAGGTTTAGAGACATATTTCACTCATTCATCCATCGAGTTTCACATTTTAAGGGATAGGGCTAGTGATTCTTTGTATCCCTAATCAGGCTCGTAAATCCCAATAACTTCCAAACTTCACAAACAATCCCCCAAAATAATCATGGATCTAGATACCCTTTTGGAAAAATTGAAATATTTCTATGGTTAGAGGATTCCAAATTGTTCGTAGAGTACCTCAAAACTCTTTGGGACAGAGTCCTTAAAAGTAGGGCTAATAGGGCTAGTTGGTGCAACTTCAACAAAAAATTGATGAAATAGATTCATTGATCCCCACCATTGTTTGTAGGGTCTTCCCAACTCCTAAAAACCATTCTCCATGCATTTCATCACACTATCCAATCCAACCCTGCATCCAAACAAAGTTTGTTTTCTTCTTGGTCCTATTTGGGCACTGCCAATATTGCCTAAGGAAAGGCATTAAAAATAGCTAACCTCACTTGTAGAACCTATAAAAATTAAAAATAATGTACAAATACTCCACTTTCCATCCCCCATGGGCCATAAAGATCCAATGGAGGACACTCATGATGGATTCATATTTACAAGATAGACTCCTTCACTGGCAGAGAAGAGTCTAGTAAGGATCCAATTCAAAATTAACACTCAAAAATAAACCAAATCCTATGATAAGTAATTGAAAAGAAAGGAAAAAACTACATGAAGCTATACAATACACAAAACCAGAGATTTCAATCAATCTACAATGCTTTTGAATTGAAATTATAAAAACTATGACAGTACAGAGAATTGTGAATCTTCTACTTCTTGAAAATGTAGCTAGAAAAGGTCCAACATTCATACAAGGCCATAGCATCCATTAAATAGCTCCCATTTACCTATTAAAACCATTTAAAGCAACCCATAACTACATTTGGGCAAAAACAACTTTTGGACAAAGTTGTCAAGCAACATTTTAAAAGTTGCAAATGTTGCTCAAGAAACATTTAGCAACTTTGACCATTTTTGCACATTCAAAGATTTAACCCCATGAGTGGGTTATAAAAATTAAAAAACCATTTCCTAAGACTTAAAATACCATAAACATGACCCCCTATGAATTCTAGGTGCCATTTACATCAATTGTCCCATTTTGACAATCAAAACATTACAAGGATCACTTGGAGAAAAATTCACTTAATTCAAAACAAAACTAAATAAAAATACACCAAACCCATCCTAGACCATCCTAAACCCCCTTATTAAGCCCAAGACCATTTGAAGGCCTTTCACAACAAAAATTGAGGGTCAAATGCCCTAGGTGCTCCTGCACCAATATACCAAGTCCAGAAAATGATATAGCTCTGAAAGATAATGGACGAATGCATTCCTACTTCAATTAGTTCTTGCAAGGAGGGGATCTCACCCCAAGAATACCTATGAGATAATAAAAGGAATCCTTTGGAAAAGGTTTTGTAAATATATCTTCTATTTGTTCCTTTGTGCTAATATACTCCAATCTAATCTCCTTCTCTGCAACCTTGTCTCTCAAGAAATGATACTTAATTGAAATATGTTTAGTCTTCAAATTCATACCTAGATTCTTTGACATAATCATTGTGCTAGTGTTATTTGTTAGAGTAAAAATCTATTTCTATGTTCACTTATTAATTACATCATTATTGATTTAATTATTTAAGTCACATTTTTATCTCCTGTTCACTTAAGCTAAACTTTAGGCATGCAATAATTAATTCTTTATTAATTATTAATTCAACCTAGGTTTCTCCACCTTCTTTGTGTTTAACCTCCTTTATAAGGATTGATCTCTTTGTATTTTATTTATTCCCTCTCTGAATGAATATTTTCTCTTTCAGAATATTCTTGTCTCCAAGCTTTTCTTTTGTAACATATTATTGTGCATGTAGTGGATCTTGGTGGTTGAATTCTAACATGGTATCAGAGCCTTGCTGCTGAAGCCCATTCTTGAGTATTTGAAGTTTTTTAGAGCATCGAGGGTTTCAATCTTTTTAGCATTTTTGTGTGGATTTAAAATAAATTTAGTTTTTGGATCACTTTGGGCAATAACCATCATCACGGTTGAGTCTGGAAGGGCCAAATCCCCTAATTTCCATATAAGGCACGACCATTTTTTTGCCAAATTTGCATTTTGAGGCAAAAAAAAAAATTTCTATTTTGCCCTGGCATGAAAATAATAAAAAATAATAAAAAAATCAATTTTTATTGATTTTTTGGCATTATTTTTAACGCGCTTAGTGCTTGTTCAAAATGTGCCACTATAGTACCACCACAATCCACTTTGGAGACTCTACCATCCTGCAGTCACCCACCGGCCACCACCGCACCACTGGCACCACTGGCCCCACCACGACTGTTGGATCCACCGGCCCTGCCACCCCCTTGGTCACTCCGCCAGCACCGCCGACTGCCACATCCGCCCAACGGGCCCTTATGCCCCGTGGGCTCTTAGCAGTGGTCACATCAATGACCAGAGTCCTCGCCTCAGCCCCTTGCACATGCCATATGCCCAAGGGCCCATTTTTTAAGCCCTAGGGGCTAAAACATTTTTTTGAGGAGCCCTTTTTCTACCTCTCCTTGGTTTTGTGGTTCTATCTGGAGCAAACAAAGGCCAATTTTTGACTTCCATATACCATCTGAAAGCTATTTTTGAGGTGGACATTTTTGGGATGGTTAGATTATCTCATTTGTCTATTTAACTAGCCTTTTTTCCATTCAAAGAGGGGACTTCTTTTCAGCACTTCCCAACCTCTACATTGAGCATACAGACTCCATTTTTGGCTCACGAACAAGCGTTGGAGAGCTCTTGTTGAGCCCGCTTTAGATCTGAGATCTTTTTGGGGAAAATTTGACTAGGTATTTTCCCATTTATTTTGTTGCCTTATTTCAGTGTTTTCTCTTCTAGCTTCTCAGTTGTACTGGGGTTTGGTTTCTCTCTAGACAATTTGCCAACTAGTTAAGGCATTATTCTCTTGACTTGATGTTGCATTAATTAGAACAATTTTCATTTGGAATTGGCCCAACAGGACGAGTCACAACTCATGAAATATGTCTATTAATAGAATGTGAATTTTCAAGGGATTGAAAAAGTTACCAATAAAATATACATTTTCCCTTAAATAATGAAAAATTAGCCAGTAAAATTCTATAATTTTGAAATGGTACAAAACAATTTGCCATTGCAATTAAATATTTTTTCCTTTAGAGTGAAACTTATTGCCCATACAGTTAAATATTTTTTCCTTTAAAGGAAAAAAATTTGCCTGATATATTATATATTTTTCCCAAGTATAATGACATATTCGCCAAGATTTTATGGAGTTTTTAAATGTTAGAAAAAAATTTGCCAATACAAACTAATATTTTTTCCTTTTGAATTTAAAATTTTTGCCATCATTACTAAAATTTCCTACCGAAATAATGTTGGATTCGCCAGGATTTTATACTTTTTCCCAGGGGGCAGGGGGTTTCTTAAAGTTATCCCTGGATGGCTTGTATCTTTTCATTGATGGAAAATATACACATTTCCCATGATCACTTGTTATATTTTGTAGTTACCAAAGGATTGGATACAAAATTGGCGAAGTATGTCTAAACAAGTACAATATAAGGGTTTTTGTATATGGCTCGATATAGGAATGTATAATGGATTTTTGGGATGTGAACCTAGGAAGAGATTTAGTAAGGTATAATATATCTTACTCTATTTTCACACTAGTTGATAATACCATATGATCAAGTTATGATGCTCTATGTAGTGGTTTCTTGAGTCTAAATGAAGAACAATGATATAGCTAGGTGGATGATTAAGTGATCCTATCAAATCAATTGACTAATTAATTTATTAGCTTATTTTGGTAGAGATGACATGGTAGATGAGATCTATGGTATTTTTTGAGGTTAGCATAAAAAATTTATGGAGGATTTTTCTGATACTTCACACGATACACATTATGCTTTGGAGGCCAACTAGTAAAGATATTATCTTTAAAAATGCATATATAAGATCATGTTTTTTTGGTGATTAGAGATAGATATTGTTAGAGAAGATAATGATACATTTTGTATGTATGAATGATCTATTATCAGAGGTTCGATTGGCGGTTGAGAATAATTTTGTGTTGTGTTTACATGGAACTATACAAGCATAGTTTATGCTATTTCTCAGTTCACTTTTTTAGTCCAACCATTTTGTACGATAGTGAGCCTTTAAGTATAGTATCACTCTTTTGTAAATTGATTACTGAGATCTAGGTTGTAAGCATGAATGTATGTGCATTACCCTTTTTCATAAAACCTTTAACATGGTGCTCCATTCTGCAGAGTAAATACTTGTGGGTATCATCCCTGTGATGGTTTTTCCCTTAACAAATTTTCCATGATAAAAACATTGTGTCATAATGGTGTGGATGTATTTTTTGTATTTGATTTTATTGATACTTATTTATTTTGGTTTATATTTATGGAATATTATCAATAAAGATAAACACAATAGAACACTAATTTACCCCTCTCTCTCAATATTCCTCAATCCTAACAAGCCATGCATGAGGAGATGATAACTTTAGATAGGTGTGACACCTAATGTTTTTTAGATTTCCCAGAGGAAGAAAGCTCATTGGATACAAGTGGGTACTTAAGAAGAAATTTGGAGTAGATAGTTAGTTAGAAAGGTATGAGGATAAACTATTGGTTAAGAGCTACTCCCAAAGAGGAGTTTATTTCGGTTAAATATTCTCTCCTATTGCTAAGATAAATTATTTTATATTCCTTTTATCTATTGCTACTACTTGTGATTTTGAGATAGAGAAAATGGATATCAAAATTTCTTTCTTGCATGCAAATCTTGAAGAAGAGATTTACATGCAACGACCTGATCATTTTCTAGGAAATGGAAAGAAAACTTGGTTTGCAGGATAAAACAATCATTTTATTGTTTGAAATAGTCAGCTAGGATGTGGTACCATAAGTTTGATGTATTTTCATTAAATTTGGGCTATGTTATAAGCAAATAGGATCTTTGTGTTAATATTATGTCAATTGATGATTAGTTATTAATTATTGTCTTGTATGTTGATGACATATTTATTGATAGTAGCAAGGTGATGATTAGAGAGCTCAAAGCTAAATTTTTTGGCAAATTTGATATGAGGGTTTTGGGGTTGCTAGATTTATTCTTGGGATAGAAATAAAATTGCATTGGATTGATATAAACCTTTGGTTAAGTAAAAGTAAGTATGTTGACACCATTTTACAAAGATTTAAGATGAAGGATTGTAAGTCTGTAACTATTCCATTTCTAGTTGGTACTAAGTTGGATTTAGATGTGTATTAATTTTGATGATGAAATTCCAGAAATTTATAATGTTCCTTATGTTAATGTCATCGGTATTTTAATGTATGTAATGGTTTGTACTAGTTTAGATATATCTCAAGTAGTGGGAGTTCTAAGCTAGTTTATGTCGAACCTAGGTAAATAGCATTAGGATTTTTTCAAAAGGGTATTAAGATATTTTTGAGGTACTTTTGAAAACTATTTGGTGTTAGAATAATAGAGAGGGGGGGGGGTGAATCAGTGGCCTAAAAAATATTCCAATAAATCAACCACAAAAACTTTATATCTTAAATATAAACCTCAAGTTATCTTTAGTCCCACAAGATTGTTAGTAATAACTGAGATATTTCCCTTAGATGCATATTTCATATGTAATCAATTTCTCTCCCTTAGAATATTGATTAACTCTTCTTTATGATTCTCAGGAACTTCACTTCATGGATAATGATATAATCTTTTATGATCAATGAGATAATTTCTCACTTATGATGATGAGATAATCTCTCCCTTTATGATAATGAGATCATCTCTCCCTTTAACAAAAATCCCAAACAAAAACACTTATCCTTGTTTTTATCATCTTCCATTCTTTACATAATATATTCCTTGAATTTTCCTATCCATCAGTAATACAATGTCTCTAGTTTTTGGTGCAGATTTGTATCTTGATATGTACAGATGTATCTATTGTTGTCCATCTCAGTGTTTGCATCAACATGAATGATCTTCAGATTTGGTATAGGTTGATGCAACCTCCTAGTCATCTTACTGACCTATAGACAAAGTTTGGACCCCTAGTCTCTATCACAAGTACTCAAATGTATCTTTTGGTAATGGCTTGGTGAATATATCAGCTAATTGTTCCTTTGATTGAATATATTCTAATATCACCTCCTTTTCTTGCACATGTTCTATTAGATAGTGATACTTGATAGCAATATGCTTAGTCTTAGCATGTATGATTGGATTCTTAGAAATGTTAATTGCACTGGTATTATCATAGTAGATAATTACTGGTTCATTAATCTTCATATTCATACCTTCCAGTAACTATTTGATCCATGCAATATTGGAGAAATTTGTAGCAGCATCCACATACTCTGCTTCTGCAATAGACTAAGAGATCCATCCTTGTTTCTTGTTGATCCATTTGACAAGTTTGTCACCCATGAAGAATGCTCCTCCAATTGTGCTCTTTCGGTCATCAATGTTTCTAGCCCAATCAACATCTGTATAGACTTGTAGCTCAAATTTTCCTTCTCTTTTGTACTATAAGCCATAGTCCTCGGTGTTCTTTAGATATCTCAAAATTCTCTTAACAGCAGCCATATGTGATTCTTTGGGATTAGCAGAGAATCTTGCAACTATTCCCACTACATGTGCTATATCTGGTCTGGTATGAACAACATACATTAGTTTTCCAATCATTGATCTATACAAAGTTTGGTTTACCTCATTCGATTTATCTTCTTTTGTTAGCTTACATCCAATAGCCACAGGTGTTCCAACTAGTTTGGAATCTTCCATCTTGAATATTTTTCAGCACTTCCTTGATGTATTTGGACTTAGTGATATAAATTCCTACATCTTGTTGAAGAATCTATAGACCAAGAAAGAATTTGATCCCCCCAAACATAGACATTTCAAATTATTTTCTCATTTCATTAGCAAAGGATTTGCATAACAATTCATTTCCCCCAAAAATGATATCATCAACAAAAATTTCAGCAATCAGAATATTACCATTGGTATCTTCTTTTAAGTACAAGTTATTTTCACTTGTTCTTACAAATTCAATGCTAATGAGATGGGAGTGAAGTCTTTCATACCAGTCTCTAGGTGCTTGTTTTAATCCATACAAGGCTTTATGTAGTCTACATACCATGTTTCTCTTGTTTGGATCAAAAAACCCTTTTGGTTGCTCAATGTATACCTCTTCTTCAAGTATTACATTTAGGAATGTTGATTTGACATCCATCTGGTATACCTTGAATCCTTTGAATGCAGCATAAGAAAGTAAGATTATAACTCCTTCTAGTCTAGCAATGGGCGCAAAAGTTTCACCATAATCAATACCTTCTTCTTGTGCATATCCCTTGCATACTAATCTTGCTTTGTTTCTGGTGACTTCTCCATTCTCATTTAGCTTGTTTCTGAATATCCATTTGGTACCGATGACATTCTTGTCATCTAGACTTAGTACTAGTGTCCATGTACTATTCTTCTCTATCTGTTCTATTTCTTCATTCATAGCACTGGCCCATTCCTCATTTTCAAGTGCAGTATTAACAAATTTAGGCTCAAAATCACAAAGTAAACATCTGGTGTTTAGTGACTTACTTCTTGTTCTCATTCTAGCATTCTTGTCTCCTATGATTTGATTCTATGGGTGATTTTTTCTGCCATACTTGGAAAGTTTTGGTTCATCTATGTGTTCATCATTCTGATCAGCTTCTTGACCTTCATACTGATCTTCATCACTCGGAACATCATCTTGAGGATTTTCCTGATTTTTGGTAATTGCAACCTGATGCTCAGGTGCAATGTTCTATTTCTCAGGAGCAATAGACTATTGCTTGGGTAGAGTGTCAGGTTCTATATAAACAAACCTGTTGTAGTCCTCTAGTTCTCTTCTGCTTTCCTTATCATTATTTTCTATGAATTCATCTATTTTCACATTTGCACTTTCAATGATTTTGTTGGATGACTTGTTAAGACATTTATAAGCCTTGCTTTTGGTTGAATACCCTAGGAAGATACCTTCTTCACTTTTGGAGTCAATTTTTCCATTTATATCATCCTTCAAAATATAACATTGACTACCAAAGATTCTGAAGTAACTTACATTGGGTGTATGACCATACCAAAGCTCATAGGGTGTATTTTTGTGTCCTTCTTCAATTTTACTCTATTTAATGTGTATACAATAGTACTGAAAACTTCCCTCCAAAAAATTGAGTGATGCTTTTCTCAAACATCAATATTCTTGCACAGTCAACAATTGATATGTTTCTCCTCTCAACAATTCCATTTTTTTTGTGGTGTTCTTGGCACAGAAACTTGTCTTTTAATTCTATGCTCATTGAAATAGTTAGTGAATTCATCTAAAGTAAACTCCCCTCCTCTATCTAACCTTAAGCATTTCAATTTCTTTTCACTTTTTTTTCTACCATAGCCTTATACCATTTAAACATCTTGAATGCTTCTGATTTATCTTTTAAAAACATAAGTGTCATCATTCTAGAATAATCATCAACAAAGAGAATAAAATACCTATCTCCATAGTAACTATTTGTTCTCATGGGTCCACAAAGATCAGTATGGACTAATTCTAGAATTGCATTAGATGTATGGGTTTTTCTCTTGAAACTAGACTTTGTCATCTTACCTTTTTAACAATTCTTGAACATGATATGCTCGGGCTTAGTCATGCTCGGTAAGCCTCTGATATTCCTTTTGTTTATTATTGTTATCATGTTGTCAAAGTTCACATGACACAATATTTTGTGCCACAACCATATATCTTCATTTCTAGCCATTAAACAAGTGGTGTTAATGTCATCAAGATAGAAAAGGTTTCCTTTTTTCTTCTCACCAGTTCCAATCAACCTTCCTAATTCATTGAAGATCTTTGCCTTCTTATTTTAAAATGCTACTTTGTGACCTGAATTGTTTAGCTATGAAACACTTAACAAATTATAATTCACTCCTTTTACCCATTAGGCATTTTCACATTTGATCAGGTTATTCAACATTATAGTCCCTTTACCTTCAACTAGACAAGGTTTGTCATTACCCATTCTTACTAAACCACCATTATAGTATTCAAAATTCTCAAAATTTTGCTTATCACCAGTCATGTGGTGAGTGCAGCCACTATATATGATCCAGACATCATTCTTACTAACCTTAGATATGAGTGCAGTTTCATACCTTTCTTCTTCTTCGTCTGAGTCATCCTTCATGGCCACAAATACCATCTCAATGTCTTCTTCTAATTTGGTGGCAGTGTCATCAGCTCTGTTCTCAGCTAGGTGACAAGCTATCTTCCCTTTGTCCTTGTAATCTCTGGTATCTCTCTTGTTAGATTGTCGGTTGCTTTGGTAATATTTTTTATCACCTCTATCAAACTTCTTCTCATATGATCTGTCATTACCTCTGTCATCTTTTCTTCTATTTGGACATCTTGCAGCAAAGTGTCCAACCTCTTTACAATTGAAACATACAAGTGGTAATTTACCTTTGTATTTACCTTTGCCTCTCTACAATCTTCTTGCCTTTAGTGCTTCAATCTCATCAAGTCCTTGATCCTCATTATCACTTTCACTATCATTTCTAATATCATGTCTATGACTTGAATTACTTATCTTTAAAGAAGATTTGAATGCAAATTCTATACATGGTAAGACACTATTATCAAAGTTATTCATCTCAAATGAAATCAGTCTTCCAATCAGACTATCTAGAGTAACTCTATTGTTTGCAACTGCTCTCATTTCTTGAATAGAAGAAACTCTAATAGCATACACAGGTAGTAAGGTTCTTAAGATTTTACTTACCACTATCTTCTCTTCAAGTGTACCTCCAACTCCTCAGATGGCATTGACTACCTCTTTGATTCTGCAGCTATACTAAGTGATATTTTCTCCTTCTTTCATCCTTAGGTCATCAAACCTCCCTCTTAGGCTTTCTGCCTTTGCTCTTAGTACATTAGAATCTCCTCCATGTACCAACTTCAACTTATCTCACATTTTCTTTGCAGAGGTGCATATTTTGACATCTTCAAACTCAACATCGAAGAGTGATGAGGAAAGTTCTATCATCATGCAATTATTCTCATGCTTTACTCTTAATTTCTCAAGAGTGTGAGGTCCTATAGGAAACACATATTTAGTATCTAAGTATTGAAAAATATCATTTCCAATACCTGATAGATGGAGTCTTATTCTTCTTTTCCATGATGCAAAGTTGTCTTTATTCAAATTGGGCACATCACGTCTGTTCATCTTGTGATCTTTTGCTTGAGCTATTAAACTCCCTTTCTAAGAACAAAAGCTCTGATACCAATTGTTAGTAATAACTAAGAGGGGGGGGTGAATCAGTGGCCTCAAAAATATTCCAATAAATAACCCAAAAACTCAGTACCACTTTATTAAGCCTCTAGTTATCTTCAATCCTATAAGATGAATGCCTTAAAATACATTTATCAATTTAATACTACTCGAAATGCTTTGTTAAACCTCTTACTGTATGTTTATAGAATAGCAGTCTATTAATTTACCAAAAAATAGTAAATTAATTAGAGTATACCAATCAATCTAGTTAATCTATGTGTAATGAAAAACACTAAAGTAATGACTCATAAACACATTGACACGTGGATATTTAACGTGGAAACCCTGTTAAGGGAAAAAAAAACTTGGGACCGGTAACACAAAATTTTCACTCTTCTAAAGTGAGCTTGATGAAGAGCCAACCCTGTTAAATATTAAAAACACACTATTAGGTGTGACCTTGTTAGAGGATTTAAAATTTTAGTCAGTCACTTGATATCGGGCATCTCTATGCTACCTTCCTTGATCAAACACTCACTTGGCCTGTCAATAGGTATCTGGCATCTCATGCTATCTTCATGATTAAAATTTTTGATACTCCTGTGGATGTATCTCAATATAGAAAGGATCTTTAAATGCCATTCGGTTAAGAGACTTTCTATATCAATGGTTAAACTGAAACAATATTATCTGTTCACATATACAAATTATACTTGCTGATTTTCAAATCTATTGTAATCTCATAAAAATAAACTGATCAATATCTCTCTTTTAATACCTTTGCTCCACTTTACTTCTACTCGGTGATGTTGTGCTCTATTTCTTAGTGTCCATAGAAAACTTTAGCTCTTTCCTTAGCTTGATTGATCAGGACTATATGATGTTTCTCTTCATCAGTTTTTCTTTAGCATCCTCTTTTTAATTCACTCCCCTTAATTTGTAATGAATTAAGTTTGTCTCTTAAATAGACATGATATCACCATTGTTAGGTTCTTGATTTTCTTAATCTTGGCATGATCCACAATCTTAGCCAATTAGATTTAAATAAAAACTCCTATTTTATCTCACAGAGATCTTCTTGCCAACTGGACAAAACAACTTTAAATCCTTCACTTATCTCTAGTTGTATCTTGTCGATGAAAATAATGATAACTACTAGTTAATTCTATATTTAGCTCTACCCACTAGATATTTTATCATTTCTGAACTCCAGTTAATTTTGGTTTTTAACTCTTTGATAGCTTCAGTCAACACTCCAGTTCTCTTCAGGCTTCTCTATCGGTTTACACTATGTTTTTGGCCGTCAGTTATGCTTGTGAATCTGATCATCGGTAATGTTCATCTGTGTTCTTTCTTAGGCATCACTGTGACTTGACTTTCAGTGATCTTTGTCCGTCAGGTTCCACTAACCATCAATGTTTGAAGTCACATAGTGAATACTTGTCTATTATGCATTAATGAAAGCATAATCTTTATCTCTATGATTCTCTGAAGTCTTTGACACCTTGATTATAAATGATTATATTATATCAAGTTAACATCAATGAAAATACAACCCATTAACTAATTTAATGTCTTGCATTATCCTTCTGCATTTTGGTGATCAACTTAACATCTTCAAACATTCAATCAGTTACATGTCATCAAAGATGAATGCCTTTAAATAATCTTAATAAATAACTACTACTCGGAGTTCACTATTAAACCTTATTCTTATTGTTTACGGATTATCAGTCTTTCATTTAACAAAATGCAGTAAATTACTTAGTGTATACTAATCAATCCAGATTTAGTTATGTGTAATGAAAAACACTAAAGTAATGAATCATAAACACATTGAAACATGGATTTTTAACATGGAAACCCTGTTAAGGGAAAAACCACTTGGGATTGGTAACCCAAAACTTTCACTCTTCTAAAGTGAGCTCGGTGAAGAGACAACCCTATTAAAGGTTACAAACACTCTGTTAGGTGTGACCTTGTTAGAGGATTTAAATAGAATAATTTGTCGCTTGATATCTGGCATCTTTACGCTATCTTTATGACCAAACCCATTGTATTTTGTCACTTGATATTGAAATCTCTATGCTATCTTCATGACCAAACCTTTTGATGCTCCTTAGGATGTATCTAAATATATAAAGGATTGTTAAGTCCTGCTCAGTTAAGAGACTTTTTCATCCAATGGTTAAATTGAAATAGTAAATGATCTATTCACATATACAACTATACTTTGCAAATTTGAAGATCTATTGTAAGTTCATAATATCTTTCTAATCGATGTATCTTTTCAATATATTTTCTCCACTTCTTTCTGGTAAGTGATGTTGTGCTTCTTTTTTGCTCAGTGTCTGCAAAATTAGCTTTGTTCTTCAACTTGATTGATCTAGTCTAATTGAAGTCTTTCTTCATCAGTTTCTCTTTAGCATCATCTTCTCTATTCACTCCCCTAATTCACAATGAATTATCTTGTCGCTTTATAGACATGATTTAACCATTTCAAATTCCTTGACTTTCTTCTTCTTGGCGTGATCCGCAATTCTAGCCAATCTTTCTTTAAAACTATACTTCAGTATTATCCCGTAGATTTCTCTTAGAAAACTGGAATAAAACATCTTTAAATCTCTCTTTTATCTCTGGCTTTTAACTTGTCAATGAAAACAATATTAAAAACCATTTAACTCCATCTTTAGCTCTTGCCAGCTAAGTCTTTTGTCATTTTTGAACTTCATTTCTTTTCAATGTTTTAACTCTTTGTTAGCTTGGTCAACACTTTAGTTCTCCTCAGGCATCTTTGTCAGGGTTGTCTGTCCATCGGGGTTGTCTGTCTGTCGGGTAACACTATGAACTTCTTCTCAAGTTTCATTGATTCTTCTCATCGGTAATGCTTTCTCAGGTTTCTTTCTCGGGTATCATTGTGCCTTTCCTCTCAGGTTTCTATGTCCATCGAGGTGCACTGCCTGTTGGTTTTTATAGTCACTTAGTGAATACTGAACTTTTATGCATTACTAATAGCATAACCTTTATCTCTCTGGTTCTCTAAATTCTTTGACACTATTTATATAACCAATCAGATTATATTAAGTTGACATCAATGAAAATATAATACAATAATTGATTTAATATCTTGCATTAACTTTCTGTAGCTCGGTGATCATCAACTTAACATCTTCAAACATTCAATCAGTTATAGTTCATCAATCTCTCCCTTTGACATTGATGGCAACAAACTACATTATCACACTATATTATTACTAAAACAATATGAAATATATGAATTGTAGTTCATCAAACTACCAAATTTATTGTTCTATAACCAATACAAATGTATGGATCTCAGTAATCTCATATAGCTTAGATTTTTTTCTTGCAGAGTGCTTTCTTCAATCTTCAATCCCTTCACTGGATAGATGTATCATCTTTTGATTTTGTCTCCTCTCTGATGTTGTCTCTCCCTTTGACTGTTCCTCTCCTTGATCATCTCTTTTTCCTTTGACAACAATAAGTCATCTCTCCCTTTTGATACTTCTCTCCCTTTTGATAGTCATGATGGGTATTTCATATGTAATCTCTCCCTTTGGATATTCTCTCCCTTATAGGTTACATCTCTCTCAAATCGTCTCTCCATCATAAGTTACATCTCTCCCATCTGGATATAATCTCTCCCTTTCAGATTACATCTCTCCCTTTGACAACAATACCAAAGTCATATCTCTTTATGTAATATATTCCTTAAATTTCCTTTCCATCAACAACATAGCTCTATATTAGCCAATTAATATCCCTTGTGTTTGGTGCAGATAAGTACCTTGTTGTGTATAGATGTATCTTTGTAGTCCATCTTTTTGCTTGCATCAACATGAATGATCTTTTGATTTTGTGTAGGCTAATTGAACCTCTTAGTCAGCTTACTGACTGATAGACAAGGGTCGGACCCCTAGTCTCTGTCTTAGGTACTCAAATGTATCTTTGGAAAATGTCTTGGTGAATATGTCTGCTAATTGTTCTTTTGATTTAACATATTCTAGTATCACTTCTTTTTCTTTAACTTGTTCTCTTAATTAATGATACTTGATTGCTACATGCTTAGTATTAGCATGCATTTCTAGATTCTTTGATATGTTAATTGCATTGGTATTATCATAATAGATAATCACTAGTTCAAAATACTCATATTCATACCTTCCAATAATTGTTTGATCCATGCAATGTTGGAGCAGTTTGCAGCAACAACCATATATTCTCCTTCTGCAGTAGATTGTGAGATGCATCCTTGCTTCTTGCTTATCCATGTGACAAGTCTATCACCCATGAAGAATGCTCCTCCAGTTGTGATCTTTTTGTCATCCAATTTTCTAGCCCAAACAACATCTGTATAGACTTGAAGCTCAAATTTTCCTTCTCTTTTATACCATAAGCCATAGTCCTCGGTCTTCTTTAGATATCTCAAAATTCTCTTGACAACAGTCATGTGTGATTCTTTGGGATTAATAGAGAATCTTGAAACTATTCCAATTGCATGTGCTATATCTGGTCTAGTATGAACAACATACTGTAACCAACCTAATTTGGTCTGCTCTGACTATAGACCCTATTTTCCCTAAGTGTGATCATACCCCCAATTATGTCCTGACAACTCTTCAATCGACTGACATAATTCATTCAAATCAAATTTAATCACCTAAGTGATTTAATCACTCAATTTTATTAATCACCTAAGCCAATCAAATCAATTCAAATCTAAACATGGCTAAGGTAATTAATTTAAAAGGAATTAAATGAAATCCCTATTATACCTCATCACTTGAAAAATCCTATCCCCTAGCCTACATTAATCTAATTAATTAGCTATAGTCCTAATTAATTATCAGAAGCAATCAAAAGCTTAAATAATTAATTTCCCTATTTTTGAATGAATATATTAAATATAATTCATTTCATTAATATTCCCTTTAACCCCTAACCTAACCTATCTCAACTACCTTAACCTTGGGTTCAAACTCATCCCAACCTATTCCCCCCATGCTAAGCCTCCTTCTAATCTTAATTCTATCCTAACCCACTTCCTAATGTTGTCACATTCCTAATTTTTTGATTAGGAATTCAACCCACTTGAGAAAGTCAACTTTCTCAAGCTTGGACTTATACCCTCACCATGTCTCTTAATTACTCTCATTAATACATCATTAATGGAGATTCCTCAAGCCCATGCCTCATTAATGTTGTTGGCATTAATGCCTCTTACACCTTATTAATGGCTATTACACCTCCATTAATAACCTTGTCCCCTCTCTCTCTCTCCACATTTCTTTTATAAATAGAATGAGTTTTAAGCTCAAATCACCCTTAATTTTTAGAGTTGAAAGCATTGTTATGCTGTTGAGATTATTGAGAATCTATATTGCATCTTAGTTCTATCATTATGCATTGTTATTATCTTCATTTTTAGAGCTAATATGAATGTTTATTGAGCATATAGATTACTTTTTATTCAAATCTTTCATTCTTAGGTTGTATATGTTACTGATTTGTGCATAATTTGAGGGCATAATTATGGCATTCTTCAAACTCCTTCTAGATAGGAAGCAATAGATCGGTTTTAGTGATTAGATGAAACCCTTGCTTTTTCACTAATATAATGATCTATTGAAGTGTCGTATTGTAGATAATAGGTCCACAAAATCACACACACATTTCTGGCACCCACCGTGGGGCGCCATAAATGTGTGTGTGATTTTATGCACCTGATAAGAAAGACACAACACTTCAATATATCATTAGATTAGTGAAAAAGCATAAAAAGAAAGGGTTTGAAGCTAAACACTAAAACCGATCTATTTCTTCCTATCTAGGAGGAGTTTGAAGAATGCCATAATCATGCCCTTCTATTATGTACAAATCAGTGACATATACAACCTAAGACTGGAAGATTTGAATAAAAAGTAATATAAATTTTCAAGAAACATGCATATTATCTCTAAAAATGAAGATAACAACAATGCATAATGATAGAACTAAGATGCAACATGATTTTACAATTAATCTCAACAACATAACAATGCTTTCAATTCTGAAAATTAAGGTTCATTTGAGCTTAAAACTCATTGTATTTATAGAATAAATGTGGAGAGAGAGAGAGGGGACAAGGTTATTAATAGAGGTGTAATAGCCATTAATAAGGTGTAAGAGGCATTAATGCCAATGACATTAATGAGGCATGGGCTTGAGGAATCTTTATTAATGATGCATTAATGAGAGCAATTAAGAGACATGGTGAGTGTGTAAGTTAAAGCTTGAGAGATTTGACTTTCTCAAGTGGATTGAATTCCTAATCACAAAATTAGGAATGTGACAACATTAGGAAGTGGGTTAGGATAGAATTAATATTAGAAGGAGGCTTAGCATGGGGGGAATGGGTTGGGATGAGTTTGAACCCAAGGTTAAGGTAGTTGAGATAGGTTAGGTTAGGGGTTAAAGGGAATATTAATGAAATGAATTATATCTAATATATTCATTCAAAAATAGGGAAATTAATTATTTAAGCTTTTGCAAGTGATGAGGTATAATAGGGATTTCATTTAATTCCTTTTAAATTAATTACCTTAGCCATATTTTGATTTGAATTGATTTGATTGGCTTAGGTGAATAATAAAATTGAGTGATTAAATCACTTAGGAGATTAAATTTGATTTGAATGAATTATGCCAGTCGATTAAAGAGTTGTCTGGACATAATTGTGGGTATGATCACACTTAGGGAAAATAGGGTCTATAGTCAGAGCAGACCAAATTAGGGTGGTTATACATACATTAGTTTTCCAATCATTGATCTATACAAGGTTTGATTTACCTCATTTGATTTGTCTTTTTTTGTCAGCTTACATCTTGTTGCCATAGGTGTTCCAACTAGCTTGGAATATTTCATCTTGAATATCTTTAGCACGTCCTTGAGGTATTTTGATTAAGTGATATATATGCCTACATATTTTTGAAGAATTTTTAGACCAAGAAAGAATTTGATCTCCCTAAACATCGACATCTCAAACTCTTTGCTCATTTCATTAGAAAAATATTTACATAACATATCATTACCCCCAAATATGATATCATAAACAAATATTTCAGAAATCAGAATATTATCATCATTATCTTCTTTTAAATACAGATTGCTATTTTGACTTGTTCATACAAATCCAATGCTTATGAGATAGGAGTGAAGTCTTTCATACCAGGCTCTAGGTTCTTATTTCAATCCATACAAGGCTTTGTGTAGTCTACAAACCAGGTTTCTCTTGTTTGGATCAACAAACCCTTCTGGTTGTTCAATGTATACCTCTTCTTCTAGTATTCCATTTAGGAATGCAGATTTGACATCCATCTAATATACCTTGAATCGTTTGAATGTAGTATAAGCAAGTAATATTATGACTCCTTCTAGTATAGCAACGGGTGCAAAGGTTTCTCCATAGTCAATACCTTCTTCTTGTGCATACCCCTTTCATACTAACCTTGCTTTGTTTCTTGTGACTTCTCCATTCTCATTCAGCTTGTTTCTGAATATCCATTTGGTATCGATGACATTCTTTTCATCTGGTCTTGGTACTAATGTCCATGTCTTGTTCTTCTCAATCTATTCTATTTCTTCATTCATAGCACTGACCCATTCTTCATTTTCTAGTGTAGTATTAACAGATTTAGGCTCAAAATCACAAATTAAACATCTAGTGTTCAGTGACTTAGTTCTTGTTCTCATTCCAGCCTTCTTGTCTCCTATGATCTGGTTCTGTGGATGGTGTCTTCTGACATAATTAGAAATTTTTGGTTTAGCTCTTTGTCCATCATTTTGATCATCATATTAAACTTCATTATGATCTCCATCGCTTGGAACATCATTTTGAGGAATTTCCTAATTTTTGACATTTGTAACCTGATGCTCAAGTGCAATGTTCTGTTGCTTGGGAGTGATACATTGTTTCTTGGGTAGAGTGTCAGGTTCTTCAGTGTAAACAAACCTGTTGAAGTCTTCTAGTTCTTTTATACTTTCCTCATCATTTTTCTCTGCATATTCATCTATTCTGACATTTGCACTTTCAATTATCTTGTTAGAGGACTTGTTAAGACATTTATTATCCTTTCTCTTGGTGGAATACCCTAGAAAGATTCCTTCTTCACTTTTGGAGTCAAGATTTCCATTTCTATCATCTTTCAAAATATAACATTGACTACAAAAAATTTTGAAGTAACTTACATTGGGTGTGTAACCATACCATAGTTCATAGGGTGTATTCTTGGTGTCTTTCTTCAATTGTACTCTATTCAATGTGTAGACAACAATACTGGTAGCTTCCCTCCAGAATGTTTGAGTGATGCTTTTCTCTATCATCAGTGTTCTTGCACAATCAACAATGGATATGTTTCTCCTTTTAGAAATCCCATTTTGTTTGATGTTCTTGGTGCAGAAACCTATCTTTGGATTCCATGCTCGTTACAAAATTTAGTGAATTCATCAAAAAAAAATTCCCCTCCTCTATTTGATCTTAATCATTTCAATTCCTTACCATTTTTTTTTTCTACCATAGCTTTATACCATTTAAACATCTTGAATGCTTCTTATTTTTATTTTAAGAACATAACTATCATTATTATAGAATAATCATCTACAAAGAGAATGAAATATCTATTTGCATAGTAACTCTTTTTTCTCATGGGTCCATATAGATTAGTATGGACTAATTATAGAATTGCATTAGATGTATGGGCTTTACTCTTGAAACTAGACTTTGTCATCTTACCTTTTTGACAATTCTTACACATGATATGCTTGGGCTTTGACATGCTCGGTAAGCCTCTTACTTTCCTTTTATTTCTTATCTTAATCATGTTGTCAAAATTCACATGACATAATCTCTTATGCCACAACCATATGTCTTCATTTCTAGCTAGTAAATAAGTGGTGTTTATATCACCAAGATAGAATAGGTTACCTTTTGTCTATTCACCAGTTCCTATCAACCTTCTTGATTCATTGAAGATCTTTTCTTTCTTATTCTCAAATGCTACTCGATGACCTATGTTATTTAGCTATGAAAAACTCAATAGATTATAGTTAAGTCCTTTTATCTAGTATGCATTTTCACATTTGATCAATTTATTCAACATTATGGTTCCTTTACCTTCAACAAGACAAGGTGTGTCATTATCCATTCTTATTTATCCACCATTATAATACTCAAAATTTTCAAACTTTTGTTTATCACCGGTCATATGGTGAGTGCATCCACTATCCATAATCCAGACATCATTATTACTAACATTAGATATGAGTGCACTCTCTACATGCCTTTACTCTTCATCTAAATAATCCTTCATGGCTACAAATCCCATCTCAATGTCTTCATTAGATTCTGTGTTAGTATCTCTAGTTCTATTCTCAGTCATATAACAAGATTTCTTCCCTTTGTCCTTGTAGTCTTGGGTATCTCTTCTATAATATTTTTGGTTTCTTTGGTAATCTCTATCATCACCTCTATCAAAATTCTTTTCATATGATCTATAATTACTTTTGTCATCTTTTCTTCTGTTAGGACATCTAGCAGCAAAGTATCCAATCTCTTTACAATTAAAACATACAAGTAGTAATTTACCTTTGTATCTACCTTTGCCTCTCTGCAATATTCTTGTCATTAGTGCTTCAATCTCATCAAGTCCTTGGTCATCACTATCACTTTCACTATCATTCCTCACAGTGTGTTTATGACTTGACTTACTTATTTTCAAAGAATATTGTAATGCAGACTCAATAGATGGTAAGACGCTATTATCAAATTTATTCATCTCAAATAAAATCAGTCTACCAATCAGATTATCTAGAGTAACATTATTGTTTGAAACTGCTCTCAATTCTTGTATAAAATATATTCTAATAGCATATACATGTAGTAAGTTTCTTAGGATTTTACTTACCACTGTCTCTTCTTCAAGTACACCTCCAACTCCTCGGATAACATTGACTACCTCTTTTATTCTATAATTGTACTGAGTGATATTTTCTCCTTCTTTCATCCTTAGGTCATCAAACCTCCCTCTTAGGATTTTTACCTTAGCTCTTAGTACTCTAGCATCTCCTCTATGTACCAACTTCAATTTATCTCACATTTTCTTTGCAGAGGTGCAGGTTTTGACATCTTCAAATTCAGCATCAGAGAGTGAGGAAGCAAGTTATATCATCATAGAATTTGATGACATGTAACTGATTGAATGTTTGATAATGTTAATTTGAAGATAATGCAAAGCATTAAATTAGTTAATGGTTTGTATTTTCATTGATGTCAACTTGATATCATTTGTACGGTCATGTACATAATGCCAAAGACTTTAGAGAATCAATAGAAAAAAGGTTATGCTTTCAACAATGCATAAAAGTCAAGTATTCACTAAGTGACAGATAACACCAATGAAGTGCACACCGTCATTAAAGGAAAAGAAGAAAAGTCACAGTGATACCCGATGAGTAGAAGACAGTGTTTCCTGACAAAGCAAAACCACTGGATGCCCAATGAGTAAAAATCTAATGATGCCCGACGGACGGAGATCCCAAAGCTAACTAGAGTCACACCAACAGAATTATTAGTTGTCACCGACAACTAACTAAAGAATTGACCAACGGAATAGAGAGTTTAGAAAATGACAAAATATATAGCTGGCAAGAGCTAAAGATAGACTTAACTAGTTGTTTTCTTTTTTTTATTTGACCAGAGTTAAGTAATTGATTTAAAGAAGATTTGTACAATTGGAAATAAGATAACTATGATATAAATCAAAAGTTATGCTTTAAATCAAATTGGCTTGATTGTTTTTCATGCCAAGAATAAAGAATCAAGAAATAGTGAATATCATGTCTATATAAGAGACAAGCATAATTCATTTTAAAAATCACATTCATGGAAAAGGGATTAAGGGGAGTGAATGAAAGGAGGATGCTGAAGAGAAACTGATGAAGAAGAACTTCATACAGTTCTGATTAATCAAGCTGAAGGAGAGATAAAGAAATCTATAGACACCGATGAACAGTGAAGCACAACATCATAGAGAAAAAGGTGTGGAGCACAAACAATTGAATTGATACATTGATCAGAGAGGTAATGTACTTAAATAGATCTAAAAATTTGCATTTCAAAGTTGCATTAGAAACAGGTCATAGTGTTTCAGTTTAACCATTGAAGCATCAAGTCTCTTAATAGAGCAGGACTTAAGAGTCTTCTATATATTGAGGTGCATCCCAAGGAATGCCAAAAAGGTTGATTCATGAAAGTAGCATTGGAATTTCCCGATACCTATTGATAGTCTAAGAAGGAGGTTGATTCAAGGATGGTAGCAATAGATGCCTGATACTAAGTGACAACCTCTATGTATAAAATCCTCTAACAAGGTCACACTTAACAATGTGTTTGTAACCTTTAAAAGGGTTGGCTCCTAATAGGGATCACTTTAGAAGAGTGAAAATTTTGGGTACCGGTCCTAGTGGTTTTTCCCTTAACAAGGTTTCCACGTTAAAAAATTATGTGTTATGTGTGTATGATTCATTTCTTTATTGTTTTGTATCTAACATAGTTAACACTGGGTTGATCGGTATACTTTGCTTATTTATTGAGTTTCAGTAAATAGTTATATTGCTTATCAGTAATCAAGGAGAATAAGGACAGACAAGGAAAACTGATAGATAGTTATTAATTATAAGTATTTCATGGCATGCATCTTGTAGGGACTTAATAATCTGAGGTTTATTTGATTGGTGGTTAAATGTTTGAAGGATAAATTTTGAGGTCACTGTTTCACCCCCCCTCTCGGTTATTACTAACAAGAATTATTCTCATGCTTTTCTCTTAATTTCTCAAGTGTGTGAGGTCCTATAGGAAACACATATTCAGTATCTACGTATTGAGTAATATCATTTCCAATACCTAATAGGTGGAGTCTTATCCTACTTTGCCATGATGTAAAGTTGTCCTTGTTCAACTTGGGTGCATCTCATTTTCTCATCTTGTGATCTTTTGCTTAGGTCTTGAAACCTTCCTTCTAAGCACACAAGCTCTGATACCGATTGTTAGAATAACTGAAAGGGGGGGGAGTGAATTATTGGCCTCAAAAATATTCCAATAAATCAACCATAAAAACTTTATATCTTAAATATAAACCTCAAGTTATCTTTAGTCCCAGAAGGTAAATGGCTTCAAATAATATTAACAAATAACTATTGCTCAGAGTTCACTGTTAAACCTTATTCTTACTATTTATCGATTAGCAGTCTTTCATTTACCAAAATGTAGTAAATTACTTAGTGTATACCAATCTATCCAAATTTAGTTATGTGTAATGCAAAACACTAAAGTAATGACTCATAAACACATTAACACATGGATTTTAAACATGGAAACCCTATTATGGGAAGAACCTGTTAGAATATAATCTTTCCTTGGTTAAAAATATGTAATTAAAGGATAAACCAAGGTATCCTTATTTGTATTTGTCCTCTAGTCCAAGTAGGAGGACTTGTCACTATTTTGTATTTCCTTTAATAAGGAAAATAGATATTCCTCCTTAAGAGGAATCACACATTTGTCACACACACAATATGAATGTGGCATCCATAGGAGAAGGGAGTTACATGAAAACTCCTCCACTCAACTCTACTTAAGAGATGTCTCTCACACACTTGCTTCAATAATCTTCTCCTCTCTCTCTCAATATCTCATTGCTCTCATTATTGTATTGAGCTTATTGCTCTCATCCATAGGCTTTTTGCCATATTCTTATTCACAAAGGGGTTTTTCTTTGCTTTTCCCCTTACAAAAATCTCTTGGCTCTTTGTTGGATTCTTGAAGTTTCTCATATGCTTGATAGTTGATCTTGACATCTTTATCTCACTTGTAGTTCATAGTAAAATCTTCTTGCATTTCATTTTCTTGGATTACTTCATTTTTATGTTTTCATTCTTTTCATACTTCTTACATGGTATTAGAGCTATCTAATCCTTATTTAAGTGTTTTGTAGGAAGGTGCCATTCAAAGGAGCAATCTCTCCTTGTTAATCTAATATTTGTTTTGCAGATTTTTTTTGCAAATCTAACCTTTTTTGAATCTAATCTCTTAGTTCTGGATGGCT
>MU225876.1:2942726-2952791 GCA_018584345.1 Thuja plicata
CAATATGAATGTGGCATCCATAGGAGAAGGGAGTTACATGAAAACTCCTCCACTCATCTCTACTTAAGAGATGTCTCTCACACACTTGCTTCAATAATCTTCTCCTCTCTCTCTCAATCTCTCATTGATCTCATTATTGTATTGAGCTTATTGCTCTCATCCATAGGCTTTTTGCCATATTTTTATTCACAAAGGGGTTTTTCTTTTCTTTTCCCCTTACCAAAATCTCTTGGCTCTTTGTTGGATTCTTGAAGTTTCTCATATGCTTGATAGTTGATCTTGACATCTTTATCTCACTTGTGGTTTATGGTAAAATATTCTTGCATTTCATTTTCTTGGATTACTTCATGTTTATGATTTCATTCTTTTCATACTTATTACAAAACCACTTGGGACTGGTAACCCAAAATTTTCACTCTTCTGAAGTGATCTCAGTGAAGAGCCAACCCTGTTGAAGGTTAAAAACACACTGTTAGGTGTGACCTTGTTAGAGGATTTAAATAGAATAGTTTGTCACTTTATATCTACCATCTTTATGCTATCTTTATGACCAAACCCAGTGTAGTTTGTAACTTGATATTTGTCATCTCTATGCTATCTTCATGACCAAACCTTTTGATAATCCTTAGGATGTATCTCAATATATAAAGGATTTTTTAGTCCTACTCAAGTAATAGAATTTTTGATCCAATGGTTAAATTGAAATAGTAAATGATCTTTTCACATATACAACTATACTTTGCAGATTTTTAGATCTATTGTAAGCTCATAATACCTTTCTGATCAATGTATATTTTCAATACCTTTGCTCCGCTTCTTTCTGCTTGGTGATGTTGTGCTTCTCTTTTGCTCGGTGTCCAAAGAATTAGCTCTATTCTTTAGCTTGATTGATCAGGTTTGATTGAAGTCTTTCTTCATCAATTTCTCTTTAGCATCCTCTTCTCTATTCACTCCCCTATTTCACAATGAATTATCTTGTCTCTTTATAGACATGAATTAACCATTTCAAATTCCTTGACTTTCTTTTTCTTATCATGATTCGCAATTCTAGCCAATCTTGCTTTAAAACTATACTTCAGTTTTATCTCGTAGATTTCTCTTAGACAAGTGGAATAAAATAGATTTAAAGCTCTCTCTTATCTCTGGCTTTTAACTTGTCGATGAAAACAATATTAACAACCAGTTAACTCCATATTTATCTCTTGCCAGCTAATTCTTTTTTCATTTCTAAACTTCATTTCTTTTCAGTGTTTTAACTCTTTGTTAGCTTGGTCAACACTTCAGTTCTCCTCAGGCATCTCCGTCGGGTAACATTGTGAACTTTTTCTCAGGTTTCTTTGATTCTGCTCATCAATAATGTTTTCTCAGGTTTATTTCTTGGATATCACTATGCCTTTCCTCTTGGGTTTCTCTATCTGTCAGTGTTTGTAGTCACTTAGTGCATACTAAACTTTTATGCATTACTGATAGCATAAAATTTATCTCTCTGATTCTCTGAAGTCTTTGACACTATGTATATAACCAATTAGATTATATTAAGTTGACATCAATGAAAATATGATACATTAACTAAATTAATGTATTGCATTAACTTTTTGCAGCTCGATGATCATCAACTTAACATCTTCAAACATTCAATTAGTTATAGTTCATCATTTGGTTCATCATGGTACCAATGATGTGGATATGTCATTAGACATAGAGAGTTTTTTTTATACAGATTGAGCATGTGACTTTGATAGTCAGAGGTGCACTAGTGGCTATGTGTTTACTTTTTTTGGAGATGCAGTGAGTTATATGAGTGTAAAAAAACTATAGTTGCATTATCCACAACTAAAGAAGAGTATATTGTTAGAATAGTCCCAAAGGATAACTGAGAGGGGGGGGTGAATCAGTTATCAACTAATTTAATTATTTTCTTTTATTAACTCCAGAATACAATAAAGTAAATGCACATCTAGATAACACAATAGACAACACCACAATTTGGTTACAGGGAAACCAAATGGTAAAAACCCCGGTGGGAATTAACACCCACAATGAACTATACTTGTTTATAATAATCCCTATTAGAAGATCTTGCAACTCTATTAGGAGTTTTTCTTTACAATGCAATAAGTATAGTGACCTGGTTAAGGTTCTAACCCTGTTAGGAGTCTTTTACAAATAACCCTGTTAGGGGTGGGGACTTAGTGTCCAAAAGCTCACTGCTTCAATGGTGAAGGCTACAACCTTCTGTAGAACATATATGCATTATATCTGATTGATGAACTGTAGAGTAGACCTATTGTCTTGATTAGTTCCAATGTATTGTAATCTTCCACTGCTTCTTCACATAGATCCTTGATGAATGAAACACAACTGATATTCTACTCTGTACATTTTCTGTCTCTTATTCTCTCATTCACACATAGTGTTCCTCAATTGAACTACTATAAGTATCTTCCTCAAAGTATGAGATCATGGGACCTATTAGATAGCTCTTCATAACATCCTTGTTGGCTTAACTATCCATGCAAGCATAAATACAACCGTGCAATATAAATTGAATAGACGCGACGCTTCACTAAGTTGGCCTCACCAAATTAACTCTAACTTTGCAATCTTGTTGAAACACATTTGGCGCCTTTAGATAACTATCTTTAACTCATAACTAATCTTGAATATACACACGCATATCCTAAAGATAGGCACAACTCAAGAACCAATGCAATACGTTAGCTCTGTATAGACAAACTCTAGAAACTATAACTGCCACAAACAAAATTACACAACACAATTGAAACTTCATATCTGAGTCTGCATGTATGAAAAAAACATCAACAACATGTCTACAACATGAATATAATCATGCAAGGCTTGATATCATCATTCTAAGAAGTACATACAGAACACTACTGTATATTATATGTTTTTATCAATGACAAACATACAATTAACTAGCTACCAGAAGTAAATCTCCAACAATCTCCCCCTTTGACATTGATGGCAACATATGATATTAAAAACATCTTCAAAAAATGGTGTCTTCTTTTATTTTACAATCTTCTCAATATCCTCATCAAAGATTCCTCTATACTGTTGTAGCTCCTCTGTCTATTTTTATACTCCCCCAGAGTATATGCTCCCCCTTACTATATACTCACCCTTTGACATCAATGGAAAAGGGTGCCATAAGAAATTAGGCACAAGTACTACTCAAGAAGTAGAGTATTCAAGTATTCATCAGTCACTATGGACTGATGTTCTTGTTGCTTTATCTAATCAGACTTAGGAGAGGGAATTACTCCCAACTTCTCCCTGAGATACTCAAAAGTATCTTTTGATAAGGGCTTTGTGAAAATATCTGCCAACTATTCTTTGGTGCTCACATAGTCCAATTTTACTTCATTATCTACAACTTTTTCTCTAAGAAAATGGTATTTAATCTCAATGTTCTTTGTCTTTGCATGCTTCATGGGGTTCTTGGACATGTTAATAGTACTGGTGTTATCACACTAAATAACAATAGGATAATCAACCTGTATACCAAAATCTTTAACCATATGCTTGATCCAAACCATTGTTGAAAAATTCAATGCTGTTGCAACAAATTCATCTTCTACTATTGACTAAGAGATACAATTTTTCTTCTTTCTTACCCAAGAAAACAACCTATCTCCAAGAAATACTACAACTCTAGAAGTACTCTTCCTCTCATCAAGACAACCTGCCCAATCTGCATCTGTATACACATGAAGTTGTACATTCTCTGATTTAGGATACCATAAACCATAGTCTATAGTTCCCTTTAGATATCTAAATATTCGCTTGATTGCCATTAGGTGATTCTGCTTAGGTTCAGCTGTAAATCTTCTAATAATGCCAACTACATTAGATATGTCTACTCTAGATTGAGTAAGATATATAAGTTTTCCAATCATAGACTTATAAAATGTCTTTTCAACTGTTGCAGAGTCATCTTCTTTAGAAAGCTTGCTTCCTATTATCATAGGAGTGCATACTAGCTTATAGTCTTCCATCTTGAAAATCTTCAGTATTTCCTTTACATATTTGGACTGATTTATAAATATCCCTTTATCTTTCTGCTTTACATTTAATCCCAAAAAGTATTTTATAGGACCAATCATGCTCATTTCAAATTCATTCTGCATTTCTTTTGCAAATTCTGAACTAAGCTTGCCATTACCTCCAAAGATAATGTCATCAACAAATATGGCAACAAGTAATAATTCATCAGGTGTCTCTCTTATGAATAGGTTAC
The DNA here is from genome assembly GCA_018584345.1 of Thuja plicata. Taxonomy (NCBI): domain Eukaryota; kingdom Viridiplantae; phylum Streptophyta; class Pinopsida; order Cupressales; family Cupressaceae; genus Thuja; species Thuja plicata. The sequence continues at coordinate 2,946,991 of MU225876.1, forward strand.
AATATGATGCTCCTTTCTTAAATCCAATCTTGGTAAGATAACCATCTAGTCTCTCATAGCAAGCTCTTGGGGCCTGTTTAAGTCCATAGAGTGTTTTCTTCAATCTGCATACCATGTCTGGTTTATCTGATAGATTAAATCCTTTAGGTTGTTCTATGTAGACTTCTTCCTTCAAGTCACCATTCAGAAAGGCTGATTTGACATCCATTTGATATACTTTGAATTCTTTGAATGTTGCATAGGCCAAAAATAACTTAATGGCTTCTAATCTTCTCATAGGGGAAAATGTGTCAATGTAATCTATCCCTTCCCTCTACGCATATCATGTACACACCAGTCTTGATTTTTTTCTGACCACTATACCATCTTCATTCATCTATTTCCTAAATACCCACTTTATTCCAATCACATTTTTGTCACTAGGTCTAGGAACCGGTTCCCATGTGTCATTTTTTATTACTTGATCTAATTCTTCTTTCATTACTTTCTGCCAATCAGAATCCTTTCAAGCATCTTCAACATTTAAAGGTTCAATCTGTGAAAGTAAACATACCTCTTCATCCACTGTTAACCTTTTTTCTTTTGATCTAGTCAAAACACTGCTACTCTGATCTCCAATGATATCATCTTTTGAGTGATACCTAGATGTGAACTTTGAAACTTTTGGTGTGATATCCTCATCTATAATCTATGATACTTCTTTCCTTGATTCAGATTCATTACATGATACATCAATGCAATCAAACATTTCTTCAATAACAGTGTCTTTACTGCTAGGCCTAGGTTCATTCTCAATCATAGGTGCATATTCATAGTACCTCTCTTGAACCATGAACTTCTCATCAATCTTTACATGAGTACTTTCAATTATCTTCTTTAATCTCAAATTGAAACATCTGTATGCTTTTCTTTTAGTAGAGTAACCAAGGAAAATTCCTTCATCGCTTCTAGCATCAAACTTACCAACACCATCATCTCTCTTGATGTAGCACTTGATGCGAAAGATTCTAAAGTATTTTACTATAGGTACATTACCAAACCAAAGTTCATAAGGTGTCTTATACATGCCTGGCCTTAGTTGTGTTCTGTTGATAGTATAGAATATTGTATTGACTGCATCTCTTCAATAGGTGTGTGCAACTTTTCCTTCAATCATCATAGTGCACACTGTATCAAGTATGATCTTGTTCCTTCTTTCTACTATCCCATTCTACTATGGGGTTATGGGTGCACTCAACTGTCTTTTAATTCCATGTTCTTCATAGTAATCATAAAACTGGTCAGAGGTGAATTCTCCTCTATCTGATCTTAGACACTTTATTTTTAATCAAGATTCATTCTCCACTTTGGCTTTGAATATTTTGAACTTCTCAAAGGCTTCATACTTCTCCTTTAAGAATGCAACCCACATCATCCTTGAAAAATCATCAACAAACAAAATGAAATACCTTTCTTTGTAATATGATCTGGTTTGAGTAGGACCACATAAATCTGTATGAACTAGGTCTAACTTGTTTTCAGCTAAGTTCTGCTTGCTTCTGAAAGAGATCCTTACATGCTTTCCCATGACACATTCCCTGCACATTGTGTCAATTGGTCTTGCAATACTTGGAAGGTCTCTAACTACCTTGACATTGCTTAGCTTTACTATATTATAAAAATTGATATGACAGAGTCTCTTGTGCCATAACCAACTTTCATCCACTTTTGCAACAAAACAACTTACATCTGAATTGAGCTGAAAAACATTACCTTTTGTTTTTGAGCCTGATGCAATCATGTCTCCTTCTTTGTTTCTAATAATGCATTTTTTTTCTTTGAAATCCAAATGATAACCTTTCTCAAGTAGTTGTCCAACACTAAGTAAGTTGTGATGCAATCCATCAACATATAGAACATCATCTATTTTCTTCTTTTCATCCAGGGTGATAGATCCTCTACCTATGATAGGTTTTGGAGTGTTATCTCCAAATCTAACCATACCACCTTTGTACTTGTCTAGATGAAAAAATCTATCTTTATCACCTGTCATGTGTTGAGAACATCCATTATCAATGATCTAGTCATTTCTGATGTCTGCTTTGGAGATTAGGGCTAACTCCTGTGCTTCTTTTTCATCTTCAATGTCCATATCCTCAAGCAATGTTTCCATGTCTTTAAGGGAAATGAATCCAATTTCATCTTCTCCTAAATCTTCATCAGTTACACCTTATTTAGCATGATATCATTCCTTTCTGTATTTAGGTTTATAATCAGATCTGAATTTCTTTACTCTTGTAGGACACTTGGATGCAAAGTGACCGATCTTGTTGCATGAAAAACATTTGAATGGAAGTTGTCCTTCATATTTTCCTTTGCCTTTCTTTTCTCTTTTAGAAATCATGGAAATGATTTCTTTCTCATTACTACAAGAGATGCGTAAAGTTTTCTTAACATGGACTGAGGCTTTGAATACTGTTTCACTTTTGGGTTCAATCTTCAATCTTGATATCTCAAATGCAGAGATTTTACTAATCAAGGTCTCTCTCTTGAAGTCCTTTGAAAATTGCATAGTTTAATCCATAATATTGATCTTTCTCTCATAGTCTATTGTTAAAGTAGTCATCAACTTGTCCATTATGTCTTCTTCTGATATTTCTCCACCATTGTTTCTGATTCCAAAAAATACTTCATTTATCCTCTGATTGTAGGCTCTGATGTTCTCTTCAGGTAACATCTCAAGGTTGTTGTATTTATTTTTCCATGTCTTCCTACATTCATTCTTTGCTTGGATGTCTCCTTCAAACATGTCTTCTAAATACTTCCATATTGTGTATGCTTTGTCTACCTTCTTGATCTCAGAGAATTCACTGTCAGATAGTGCACTTATAAGGGCTTCTTTGGCAACTACATTAGCTGTGAATGTATCCTTTTGTTTACTAGTAGCATCATCTCTTGAGAGGTATTTTAGAGAGGGAATAACAAATTCTTGTGTGGCTATCTCGAAGATGTCAAAACCAACACACTGTAAATGTGTTATCATTTTGTTCTTCCAATCTAGATAATTTTCTCCATCAAACTTAGGACTCTGTTTTCTAAATTATGCCATCTGATCTGCCTTAAGTTGTTAGGCTTCTTCTTCAAGGCACTTGGCTCTGATACCAATTCTTAGAATATTCCAAAAGGATAACTGAGAGGGAGGGGGGTGAATTAGTTATCATCTAATTTAATTCTTTTATTTTATAACTCCATAATACAATAAAGTAAATGCACATTCAGATAACACAATAGACAACACCACAATTTGGCTACAGGGAAACCAAATGGTAAAAACCTTGGTGGGAATGACACCCACAATGAACTATAATTGTTTATAATAATCCCTATTAGAATATCTTGCAACCCTATTAGGAGTTTTTCTTTACAATGCAATAAGTATAGTGACCTGGTTAAGGGTCTAACCCTGTTAGGAGTCTTTTACAAATAACCCTGTTAGGGGTGGGGACTCACTCTCCAAAAGCTCACTGCTTCAATGGTGAAGGTTACAACCTTTTGTAGAACAGATATGCACTGTATCTAATTGATGAACTATAGAGTAGACCTGCTATCTTGATCAGTTCCAATGTATTGTAATCTTCCACTGCTTCTTCACATAGATCCTTGATGAATGAAACACAACTGATATTCTGCTCTCTACATTTTCTATCTCTTATTCTCTCATTCACACATAGAATTCCTCAAATGAACCACTATAAGTATCTTCCTAAAAGTATGAGATCATGGGACCTATTAGACAGCTATTCATAACATCCTTGTTGGCTTAACTAACCATGCAAGCATAAATACAAATGCGCAATATAAACTGAATAGACGTGACGCTTCACTAAGTCAGCCTCACAAAATTAACTCTTACTTTGCAATCTTGTTGAAACACATTTGGGACCTTTAGATAACTATCTTTAACTCATAAATAATCTTTAATATACACACACATATCCCAAAGATAGGCACAACTCAAGAACCAGTGCAATATGTCTTCTCTGTATAGACAAACTCCAGAAACTGTAACTGCAACAAACATAATTACACAACACAACTAAAACTTCATATCTGAGTCTGTGTGTATGAACAAAACATCAACAACATGTCTACAACATTAATATAACCATGCAAGGCTTGATATCATCATTCTGATAAGTACATACAAAATACTGCTGTATATTATATGTTGTCATCAATGACAAACATACAATCAACTAGCTGCCAGAAGTAAATCTCCAACATATATATATGCTACAAATTATTCTAAGGAGGTTTTTTGGTTACAAAATCTTAGTAAGGGTATTGGATTTTTTTGTAGGATAGTGAGAATTGGATGTGATAGAAAAATTGCAATTTATTTGGCCAAAAATCTTATGTATCATGCTCGTACTAAATATGTTGATGTTTAATATCACTTTTTGTGAGATATGGTTGAGAGTGGTTGTGTCTTGATTGAAAAATTTGACACTTTGGATAATGTTTGTATATTCTCTCATGAAGTCAGTGACCACAAATAAGTTCTCTTGGTGTAGGAAGGCCATGGGCCTTGATCACTATGCTTGATTTGTAATTCTATGGGGGTAATTTACAATTTATGATGTTGATTGGGAGGATGTTAGGATTTAGCTTCCATAAATCTTGTAAATCCTTTAGTTTATAATTTTTTTAAGGTATTTTATAATTTACCCATAAGAAGTTAAACTATTTCACCAATGGTGGTGAAAGAGATCATGTAAAGGAAAAGTTAATTTAATTGTTTGTCCTCTAGGAAAAGGAGAAAATAGCTAGGTGTACCCTCTTGGAATCTTCTATTATGATGTTTTTGTATACTTTTTAGAGGTTTTAAGAGCATCTTTGACAGCTATGATATATTTCATAAAATTCTATGGCAACACCTATGGAAGTCTATTAAAGATTCCTTCCTTAGGCTGACCTACATGAGATATGACTTATGACAGTTGTAAGAACATTTGAGAGTTGTTATTTTGTGTGGTTTTGACTAATTCCAAGGAATTAGGTGTGGTATTTTCCAGATGGTTTTTTAGCATGTTGTTTGATGAGACTATAGTGGTATTCATCATCACAAACTCCTATAAAGTATTTTTATTAAGTAAAAATAGGTTTTTGAAGGACCCAAAACCTTTGAAAAAGATCTTAAAGATGAACCATTAAAAGAATAAAAGAGTCTATGCCATAGTACCCAGGACCAAAAGCATAAAGGAAACAAACAACATCTACCAAAATACAACAACCTATGACTAAAGAAACAAAATAGGACAACACAACAAAATGATAGGACATCAAAAAAGGATAGCTAGATACTTTTCATTAGGTCCTCAGCATGGACTACCATTATCTACATCTGATCAATAGAATCCTTTACTTTTTCCATCTCCTTATCTTCTTTAGTATCGATCTTCCTTGTGCTCGTCCATGTGCACTTACCACATCCCATAGTGGTGGGGAGGTCACCTTACTCTCTGAGACTCCTACTCTTTTCTAGGAATCTCACCAGGAATCCTATTCAATTCAGGACTCTCTAGGCTCACCCTTGAGCCTCTTAGGGCTACTCTCAGACCCTAACCAGAAGGACTATCCTATTCCCTCTTTCCTAGGTTCCCTACCCACCAAAATGTTTCACTCCTCATCTCATCTTACTCTCCATGACTGAATCAGATCAGTCATGCACCTTTCTCACTCTATCTCCTTTCCCTACAAGTTCCCTAGCCGGACCATCTAGCTCGCCTAGGACTTGTTTCCAACTCTGAATAGTCTCTCCT
>MU225876.1:2963223-2986220 GCA_018584345.1 Thuja plicata
GGGGCCGCGCTGTGAAAAAGGGGCGGCGGCGGCATCGGCCGCGGTGAATAAGGGCGGCGGGGGCCGCTGTGGGCGGCGGGGGCCGCGGAAGTGCAGGGTGGGCGGCCGACCACCGACCGGCTGCGGTGGCGCGGCGGTGGCGCGGTGGCGCCCGAAACAGATTTACACAGCACGCATTTTTTACACGCGTGAAAACCTTAGAAAACAAAGGTTTTTTCATTTTTTTTCATTTTTTTTTCATCCGTACGGCCCTTGGTAGGGCGAAAAATTTTCCTAGAGCCCCGGTGACCAAAATGGTTGAACTTTTATGTGATTTCGACTCTCCCGAGCCTTCTGGACGCAATGGTGGAGTCCTTTTTGGCTCAAACAGCTCCAAAAAAGAGAGACTCCCCCAGAACCAGAGACAAAAGCCAGAAAAGCCAGAGAAAGAACCAAACCCTCGAACGCTTCACAAGAACTCGAACAGCCGGTAGCAAGATGGCTCTGATACCATGTTGAGATTGCTGATACGCAATGCAACCAAGATCACCTACATGCAAAGACTATTACACAGAATGAAACAGATAGAAGAGAGAAGGATCAGAAGCTATGGCGGCCGATAGGCCAGAGAATGCAAGAACATGTTGACAGAAAATAAGTTCTATATTCAACAATGTAAAATGATTACAAACTCCTTATGAAATACAAAGAAGAAAATCCTTATAAAGGATGTCGAAACCCTAAACGGGCAGCTGCTAGGAAATAGAAACTTTCCTAAAACTAAAGAACCTGCCTAAGTGAAACTTAAGCACTAAAGAGCAATTGCTAAATTACTCTAACAGTTTGCAAAGATAACACATATTAGCCATATTAATTCCCCTTCTTCTCAAGTTATTATTATTTGGGATCTTGTTTTGGAGCATAATCCAAAAGAAAACATTGATCTTAGGAGTAAGGCCCTTAATCCAAGCATTAACCCAACAGGGCACAATATTATTCTCATAGTCTTGATGGTATAGATAAGAGACAGAAAAAGTGTCATTTGTGTTATACTTCCAAATAAGATTATCCTCTTCCTTAATTAAAGTAACAAAATTCAAAATTTTATTAAGATTGTTGAGGGACTGATTTATAACAGATAAATCAACCCAATGATCATGCTCCTAATAGTCAGCCACTTTGAGACCGATCCTTAATTTACATTGGTCCATAAAAATACTCCACTCAGGATACTCCTTTAAGGGGTGATCCATGAGCCAATATTCATCCCAAAACTGGACATTCCTGTCATCCCCAACTTTCCATTTATTCCCTTCCTTATAATCTCTTTATTTCTCAAGACATTTCTCCAGATAAAGGACCCTCCAAGGAAGGCATCATAATTAAGAAAAATTTGGATAGAAGGGAACTCCTTGTTATACTTATTCTTTCATATAGTATTCCATTCTCCCTTAGAGTTGAAAATCTCCAAATAATTTTAGCTAGGAGATGGTCATTAAGACTTCTAATTATTCAAATTCCTAATCTCCCTTTTCTAACCGGTCTACAAACCTTCTCCTAGCCAATAAGGGACATCCTTTTCTTCTTTTCCAACCCTGTCCACAAGAATTTTTTTTGAAATTTTTCAGTGGCCTCACCATACTTTCTGGGAATTTTGAAGATACTGAGAGCATACAGAGGTAAGCTTTACAAAGTAGACCTCAAAACATGATTCTTTCTAGCCTGACTCAAAAAAGTGCCTTTCCAACCTACCAATTTTCTATGAAATTTATCCACCAAAGAGCTCCAAAAGGAATTATGAGGCTCTAAACAAAGAGGGAGACCTAACTAGGCTCTAGGTAAAGACTCCATCTCACATCCCAATATCTTCTTAATTCTCATTTGTCTTTGTTCAGGGGCATTGAAAAAGAAGACCAAACTTTTCTCCTAATTGATAAGCTGACCAAAAGTTATCCCATAGCTATCCAAAGCCTTCTTAATGTTTTTATAATTTCTTACATATTCCTCTCCCATCACAACAGAATCATCAAAAAATTGTTGGTGAGAACATACCTGATTTGTTGAAGAAGGATACAACCCCTTAAACTCACATTTCTAGACCATCTTCTCAATGTATCTTCCAAGGTATTAAACCATGATAACAAAGAGGACACGAGACAAGGGATCACCCTACCTCAATCCCCTAGAGGATTTCAAAAATGGGGTAGGAGATCCATTAACAAAGACAAAAAAAGTGGTTGAGGAAATGAGTTGCAGAATAAGTTTCATACATTTATAATAAAAACCAAAGGCTTAAAGCACTTTTTTCAAAAAATATCTGTCCACCCTATCATAAGCTTTGGATAAATCCATCTTTAGAATAAATCGCTCCTTTTTGGACATGATGAGAGAATGGACATTTTCATGGACATAAATAATGGAGTCTAGAATCTGCCTACTAGAAACAAACCCATTTTTCTGCCAAGAAATAAGAGAAGGCAAAAAAAAAAGAATCCTTGAGGTCAACACTTTTGATATTATCTTATAAGATGAGTTGCATAAAATTATCATTCTAAACCAATCCATATTATCAACCCCTTTTTTCTTAGGGATGAGAGTAATGAACGTTCCATTAAGCTCTTTCAAAAGTTTTCTGGACCCAAAAAAAATCCTTCATAGAATGAGTGACATCCTTCTCAATGACATGCCAAAATAGCTGAAAGAAAAACATAGGGAATCCATCAGGGCCAGGGGATTTTTCCCCTTCAAAGGAAAGGAAAAACCTTTTTATTTATTTATTAGAGAGGATAGCAGTGAGAAGGGCATTCTGATCCTCATTTGGGATAGAGGGAATACAATCCAAGAACTCCCTTTGAGCTTCCTTATCCAAATTTTGGTCATGTTTGAGTAAATCTTGGAAAAAAAATTTATCTTCCACCCTAATAGACTCTTCATCTTTAGAACTAGTTCCATTAATAACCAACTTAGAAATTCTATTCGCCATCCTATGCTTAAGATTTGTCATGAAAAATTATTTAGAATTTATGTCTCGTTCTTTCAAATAGACCTTTCGAGATCTCTGTCTCTAGAAAGTCTCCTCTTTAGAGTTGATATCATGATACTCTACTTACTTATCATTTTCCTTTTCTCTAGATATGTTATCATACCCTTCCAATTGTATAGTATCCTAAATATCCTTTAAGTCCATACTAATTTGATTCTTAGAGGAAAAAAATATATTACCAAAATTTTCCTTATTCCATCCTTTAATATTTTACTTTACCTGCTTCGGGTTTTTAGCAAGATTGAAAATAGTTGTCCCTTCAATCCTAATCTTCCACCATTCCTCCATTTTCTAACCCAGTTGTGGATGTAAATTACACATCTTCTCAAACCTAAAAGGGAAATTCCTTTTCATAGATATAGGATCAGCCATAACATTAATTGGTTTATGATCAAATCTTGCCCTCACATGGCCAGACAAGGAGCAAAAATAATGTAAAAACTAATCATTACTAACCAAAGCTCTATCAATTCTAACCTGAATCAAATCATTTCCACTTCTTCTATTAGTCTAGGTATAGTTAATTCCTTGCATTTTAACATCATGGAGGGCATGTTCATCAATGAAGATCATCAAATCCATTATATTATCTATGTTTGATTGACTTCCCCCCATTTTTCTATTTTCTTTCAAGGGCATATTAAAATCTCCCATGACAATCCATCCTTCAGAATCAAAACTTCTTCTCATTTGAGATAAGTTGTTCCAAAAAACCTTTCTCCCAGCTTTAGTATTAGGAGAATATATGTTGGTAAGAACCCAAGAAGTTCCATCCTTATAGTGACTAAATCTATTATAGACCAAATTGTTTCCATGATAAATAACATCCCCTTTAATATTATCATAGTTCCAAAGGGTAGAAATACCCCTTGAAGCCCCCTCAGAATCACCCCCACAGATTTTACCGTTTCTAAAAAACTTTAAACTTCAAACTTTCTCTTTAGGCATCTTAGTCTCTTGAATCAAAAAAAATATCAGGTTTATTATCTCTAATCATATTCCTAACCAAACATTTCTTATAAGGATTATTTAATCTCCTTATATTCCAAGAGATTATCTTCATACCTTAATAAAGCGGCTTGTCTCTAGGATGGTCTTCTGGCTTCCATCCACTATATTCTTGTTGGCCTCCATGGGTCTCTTTCTTTGATTAGTTGGTCTTTCTCGAGAACTAATGCAAGGAGGTGTTGATAATGGGGCCTAGGGCTCTCCCAACTACTAAACCACCTTGTAGAACCAATGTGGAAGCCAAACAAAATAGTGAGAGAAGAAAAAATAGAAAATATTTATATTAATTTGTTCAAAATCATTACATGCTAGGTTGTAAGGACTTCCTAGTTTCGACCATATACATAACAATGAATTACAGATTGACCTTCATACCACAGAGATCACAGACCTTTGATCTCAATATCTAAACATTTTCTTTCTTTCTCTAAGACTAATACCTAAACTAAGAACATACAAAAGAATATATACAAGAGTCCACCAAAGAGGTCGACACTCAAATCCATAAGTGAGACCCATATTTAGGTCCACATAGATCCCAATGAGAGACCCCAAATCAATTAAGCCATCAAAAATTAACTGAAGAAGTCGGCCATCAGATCCAACTCCAAAATAGACATCTCGAGAATATGATCACCTAAAATCAGCAATCGTTGGTAAGGACAAACCCGAGCATTAGGAAACTTGTCGGTAAAGAGATCACTAAAATTCATCTGTAAAAGCATACCCAAGCATCAGAAAACCCATTGGTAAAGATATCACTGATACCTGTTGGTAAAGAAAGAACCCGAGTAACAGAACACAAACTACAAAGAAAAAACAAACATCTTTTTGGTTGAGCAGGATTGCCAAGGACCCAAGATACTCCTGCATCAGACACCTAGGCTTACAAGAAATGATTCTCCAAATCATGTATCAGGTTCAACCTAAAATGAATCCAACTTAGATTGAGAAATCCAAGATGAGTCCTCAATCAGTCTGTTCTTCCATTTTACCAGATACTCCTTGTATTCCTTTCCTCTTGTACATCTGCCAACTCTCTATTTCAAAATCTTCTCAACTCCCTCTATCTACTTCTTAGGATAATCACTTGGTACTGTCACTTCTTCATCAGGTTCATGATATACATACAAGTCTGAAATATTGAATATAGGTGATATATCCATGTCATTGGGTAATTCAACTTCATAAGTATTTTCACCATCAAATCTTCTTAGTTTTTTGCAAGGACCAAATTTCTTCATCTTCAGCTTTCCATATGTTCCAATAGGAAATATAAATTTCTTGAAATGAACCATTACAACATCACTAACTTCAAATTTTTTATGTCTTCTTTATCTATCTACACTATATTTGTATTTTTTATTGCTTTTCTCCAGCTTCTGTTTTACATCTTCATGCAATGCCTTCGTAAATTCAGCAAATTTCTCTGCTTCAACACTTCTTTTCTCTTCTCCAGCAATCTCTCTCAAGTCTGATATACCTCCTGGTTGTGTGCCATGAACAATGTCAAAAGGTGTCTTTTCTATACTTCTGTTTACTGAACTGTTGTATGCAAATTATGCTTGTGCCAACATCAAATCCCAATTGCCTGGTGTTTCTCCAACTAAGAATCTCAATAGGTTACCTAAACTTTGGTTTACAACCTCTATTTTTCCATCATTCTATTGATGAAATGTAGAACTAAACTTCAACTCAGTATCCAAATTCTTCCAAAGTGTTCTCCAAAAATAGCTAACAAATTTACTGTCTCGGTCAGAGATGATACTCCTCGGTAATCCATGCAATCTGACAATCTCCTTAAAGAAAAGATGTGATAAATGTAATGCATCTGATGTTTTCTTACATGGTATGAAATGTGTCATCTTAGAAAATCTATCCACAAAAACAAATATGGAATCATTACCTCTTGATTTCCTAGGTAAGCCAAGAACAAAATCCATGCTGATATCACTCCAAGGTTTCTTAGGAATAGTAATCAGTGTATACAAACTAGTATTCTGACTCACTCCTTTTTCAACTTGACAAACTCCATAGCTTTTCACAAATTTCTAAACATCCTTATACAAATAAGGCAAAAAATACCTTTCCTTAAGCAAACTCAATGTTTTATCAATACCAAAATGTCCAGCCAATCCACTACTATGTTCTCCTTAATCAAATTAGTTCTCATTGATCCTCTCAGTATACACAACTAAATACCTTTGGAAAACATATCTTCCTGAATGAAATAGTCTTCATACTTACTTGATTGATTTGGATTAGGTTCTCTACACACTCTCCACTGCTCAAAAAAATCAGGACCACTTTCATACAAATCATTCATATAATCACAACCAAGAACTTCAATTCTCATTTGAGTCAATAAAGATTTTATTCTACTCAATGCATCAGCAACTCTATTAGAAACTCCACTCTTATGATTTATCAAAAATGTGAAACTCTGCAAATACTCTACCCATTACATATGTCTCTGATTCAATCTATTCTAACTATCCAAATATTGTAAATCCTTATGATCAGTAAACAACACAAATTCATTTGGTATCAAGTAATATCTCCCTTTCTTCATAGTTTGAACAATAGCATAAAACTCTTGATCATAGACATAATATTTCCTCTTTGCATCATTCAACTTTTCAATAAAGAAAGCAATAGGTTTACCTTCTTGACTTAATACAGCTCCAATTGCACTTCCACTTAAATCAAATTCAACTTGAAATACCTTTTTGAAATCAGGTAATGCTAATACAGGTAATTCAACAACCTTCATATTCAAAGTCTCAAAACCCTTATCAGCTCTGTGTGTCCATTTGAATTCTCTTTTGTCTACTCTCATTGTTTCATTCATAGAATTACAAATAGAACTAAAATTTCTGATAAACTTCCAGTAAAAACTTGCCGATCCATGAAATGATCTTACCTCATTAACATTCTCAAGTGTAGACCAATTCAATATAGCTTCAACCTTCTTAGGATCCATCTTCTAACCATCAGCTGAAATTACAAAACCCAAATACACAAGCTATTCTTGCATGAAGGAACATTTTTTCAGATTTATCAGCAACTTTTCTTCTTTCAATCTCTGCAACACTTGCCTTATATGCATCAAATTCTGTTCTCTAGTCTTAATTAATATCAAAATATTATCCAAATATACAATCACACATTTATTCAATAATTTCTTCAGAACTTTATTTATTAACCTCATAAATGTACTCAGGGCATTAGTTAAACCAAAGGGCATAACCAACCACTCATACAAACCTTCCTTTGTCTTGAAACAAGTCTTCTACTCATCACCTTCCCTGATCTTGATATGATGATATCCACTTTTCAAATCAATTTTGGTAAAATATCTTGCTCCACTCAAACAATCCATTATGTCCTCCATTCTCGGTATAGGAAACCTATACTTCACTGTGATCTTGTTAATTACTCTAGAATCACTGCACATTTTCCATTCTCTATTCTTCTTAGGTGCCAAAATAGCTAGTACTACACATGGACTCAAAATTTATCAGATCAAGCCTTTGTTCAACAATTCATGAACTTGTTGGTTAAGCTCTTCATTCTCTGTCGATGTTAACCTATGTGGTGCTTTCTTCGGTAAATTAGCTCCAGGAATTAGATCCATAGAATGACCGATATCTCTCATTGGTGGCAAACCATCAGGTACATTATATGAAATTATCTCCTTGTACTCAGTGAGTAACTTTTCAAATTCTACAAGAATGTCATCTTCTATATTCTTACTTGGTTTTTTAGGAATCAAAGTATAAAAAATATCATCTCTTTTCAAATCCTTAACAAACTGTCTACCTTCCATTAGACAAACTTTCACAAGTGTACATATCTCACCAACAGATTCTTCAGCCAAAGGTAACAAAACTTGTTTCTTACCATCAACCCAAATAGAATATATATTCAATCTTCCATCATGTATAGCATGTCTCATATTTCCAAGGTCTACCAAAAAAATAAGACAACAATCCATAAGCATAATATCACACAACATCTTATCATAATACTTTCCAATTTTCAGATTCACAAAACATTGTTCAGTCACCATTAATGTATGCTCATCCTTGATCCATGAGATCTGATAGGGCTTCAGATGCTTCATCTTTTGTAATTGCAACTTTTCAACCATTTCCTTAGATGCCAAATTCTCTGAGCTTCCACTGTCAATAATGACCTTTTTAACACTTGCCAAATTTTTCATGGTTCCAAGCTTATTTTCCTATCTCTACAATTCGTCCTAGCCTCTAGCTCAAACCCTAAGTCTTATTTGGTCCAAAATCATGAAAAAACTAAACCTCTAAGACTTGTTCTATTTTTTTGTTGCCTTTTCATGCCACTTAAGTCAAAATTTCCCATGTGTGCATTACCCTTTTTGCATTGGTCGCTTGATTTCCTAACCCGAGCCAAATATTTTTTTTCATCCAGCAATCATGCAATTACCTTTTGTCGCTAATTCTCTAAAGGATATGGCATATTCTCTTTTTTTCATGAGACTTAGCGTGGGCCATTGATTTCAAATCAGATCGAACATGGTCAGGTTATCTCCAGATATTGCCGGGGTTAGTATTTTTATCTCGAGACTTGGAGACTTCCTCAGTCATGAAGTCTCATAAAGGTGACCCAGGGTAAAAGTTGAGTTAAAATGTAATGGTCGCCAAGTCTCTTGAAAGATCATGGGTCAAGTTAAGGATCTTAAGATTTAGCGAAAACCACTGTTGCAAATCAGATGAAGGATCAATGTTAGCCAGGAAGTCTCTAAGTAAATATGTTAGATGTAGTATTATTCAACGATAATGAGACAAGGGATTTTGTCGCATAATCTCGTGATATTTTAGGGTTTTGCCAAGGGATCTAGAGATTTATTGACATCCGTCTGATGAAAGGGAGATCAATAGTGGTCAGGTTTTCTCCAGAGGGAAAATAAAAAGGTAAAATCATCCAGTGACATGGAGACTAAGGTGTTTTTTGCATAGTCTCCAGATATAACTCAGAGTTAATGAAATGGTTCAACAACTTGGAGACATGAGGCAAATCAGTTGATCAGGGTTAAAGTAAAGTTATGCCCGATGACAGAGAAAGGTTAAAGTGCATAAAAGTTTGGAAAGATCATGTGGTAGGTACAAAGGCTTATATCAAAGCTTCTCCACATCTAATTGTTAATCGATTACACCTATGCAAAACATGGCGAATCAGATTATTTTGCCCAGGTAACTAAAGAGGATCAACGACTCAGTTTTAAAGTTGGCAAGGGTTTCAATTTCAGTCATCAGATTCATTATTTCGTGCGACATGTAGCCGTTGTAACATATTTTTAAAATTCAAAAGTATTCATAGAGGGTTTCATAAAGATATATAGATATTTGTTCTCAGAGACATTAATGACCTGACTTGATCTTTTGGGTAGTTCTGAACAGTTGTTGAAGACTGAAAAGATGCAAATCTAATATATAGGAATGCATTTATATCCAAAATTAATAGGAATAGTTTTATAATCAGAGGATAAATGCATACACATCTGCTAGGTCTTTTCTGAGTTAATGAGGGTTGTTGTCACAGTCATGCCATGGAGTTTCTTGCCTATCAGAGTGATGCGGTCATATCCATGGATTGAAGAATTGATTTCTGATTAGATTGCACAGATTGAAGAGATGAACTCAGTGTTTAACTTGACATCAAAATTGAATTTTATATTTATTTGGTTTTAAACCCTAACCCTAAATGGTCTGAAGCTTGTAGCATTCTTGTTCCTATAAAAGAATACTCAAGACCATTTAGAAAGGGCTGAAAATTTGGGAGAGTAGAAAGCATTAGGCTAATACTTGTTTCTAGTCTAGAAGATAGCAGGTGTAGTTTAGTTGTATTGAGATAGGAATAAATTTGTATAATCTTTTGCATATTATCTAATTGCATATTTCCTTGTCATACTGATTCATAAATAGTTTTCATCATACTTAATATAATTTCTTCTCAGATTTCAGTCTCTCCTTTGTGTTGTCAGTGGAATTGTGAGTTTTCTGGCTTACTGTATGAGTTATGCTTATGCATATGTGTATTTCATTGGTATTTGATTGAGAATCAAACTAAACTCCTTTTAGTACTACATTAATTTTTTTGATATCTACTTGAGGATCCTATAGTGAGCAATCTGAAAGTTCTTATGTTTATGGTTTTGAATCTCTGCCTAGTAAGGTGTTTCAGTTTCAGTATTATATGTAGGTTGTATCCTAATGGATAAGCCACTGATCTTAGAGTATTATTCCTATTCTAATATCCTCCTGGATTTGTTTGGCTATGTTCTATCCCACAAATATAAATCAAAATCATCACAAAATTCTTTACCTTTTAAGGTGTTGTCCTACTTATTCCACCCATGGTAGTGGAGAGTCACTGAATGCTAGGTTGGAATTTACTACTTACTTACCATTCATATGTTGTTTAAATCCAAAAGTAGAAGGTGTGGTAAAGAGTTGAGTTTAGTTTGGATTAGGTGTACCCATCTTGGTTTTGAAGAGCTAGAAGCAAAAGAGGGCAGTCTTAACCCTATAGTTGGTCCAGTTACCTTACAGAGCTCTCACACTTGGAACTAACCACTCCTAACATAAGTCTTAAGGTATATTGGTTTCTCAAGTTAGCATAAAATATTTTGAACACCAAAAAGATGGAGACTCCATTGGGGAGTTGAGAGAAAGAATTATCCTAAAGTCTCTAGTTGAAGACAGAAGAGTTACAATATCCTTTTAAGGATCATCAACTTACAGTTGAGTTGGCAATGCTGGGGAAAATAAAGATTGTAAGGTCTAATTTGAATCTCAGCATATTATCAATTATCATTTTTGTGAACTAGTGTGATCCCAATTAATTTTTTGGCGGCAACTCTGAAGTAATCTCTGCAGCAATGCTGAGTATTAGAAATCATTTTGTCACATAGTTTCCATTATGAGTCATAAAGGACAAGGTATTGGTTAAGAAAGCATCCTGAAGATGCATTGGGAAATGATTTCCCAACTACATCTAAATATGACCAGCCTAGAAGAGAAAGGGATACTAGAGGTACCCCTCAAAATGAAAGACAAAGAGAGGAAATGACAAAAGAAAGACTAGTCTAACATAGCCATGAAGGAAATACATTTGAATATGAGGAAGCTGAGGTTGCAGATGTGGGACTAGGTACAAATGAAGGTTATAGTTCTCCTAATGACAAAGAAGAAGAAGAATATATTTCTACTCTGCCAGATCCTGATAGTATGGCTGCAAAGCTTGTTGAAGTCGAAAAGTTTATCCAACAGCAGGTAGCTATAAGACAAAGGAGAGAAAGGGAAAGAGAAAATCAAATCAGACAGGACCAAGTTTTCCTTGAGAAAAGAATGAGAATATTATTAGAGCTCGAGGCATTGAACAATGGTGAAAAGCCTTCAAGGGATGAAGAGGAACCTATCATTTAGGTGATTAGTCAACAGGGCTCTAAAGGTAAGGAAAAACAAAGGGTTACAATAGATGAGCCTAAGAATCTAAAAGGCCTAGTAGATAAAATGTCTAAATTAGACATGGATCTTGAGAGAGCTAGAGTTGAAAGGCAAGCCATAGCCAAGGATCTTGAATTGGAAAAATTGGAGGCTACTACTTTGGAGATGAAGAAGAAGGTTGACTATCTCAGATAGATGACAAGACCTATTCAGCTTGGTCTTGAAGTAGCTAAAACATCAAATCAAAAAGCCTCTTCTTCTCAAGACAACACTGCTTTCCAAGAGAAATCCACTCATGTAGAAAGGTACAAACAAGTCTCCTTTCATAATATCCAAGGTTATCCTATTGAGGTTCCATGCAAACTTAGAGATAAGCTTCCCAAGTTTACTGGAAATAATGTAGCTACATGTGAAGAACACTTGAAAAATTTTAAGGATATGATGGATGATTGTGAAATTGCATATGAGGATGTATTAATGAAACTCTTTATTCAGTCTTTAGTAGAGGATGCTAGGGATTGGATTAGAGGATTGCCTTATAATTCTATAGGGTCAATAGATGAACTAGTTAATTTCTTTAAGGAGAAATATGGTGACAAGACCAATGAGGGATTCATGTTGAATGAATTCAATAATATAAAAAAGAATCAAAATGAATATGTTGCGCAGTTCAACATAAGATTTCAAAGAGCTATGCACAAAATTTTTCAAGTTATGAAATTGCATGATAGATTTTTTTTAGCTACTTATCTTGATGCATTTTATTCTAAGATGGGATACCTCCTAAGAGACAAAAATCCAAGGACCATGAGAGAAGCCTACAAAATGGCTGTCAATATAGAAACTAATAGGAGAGTATCTAGGAAATTGGGTAGGAGAGAAGATTGCAAGCCTACAAAGAAAGAATTAGACAAGCCTTCAAATGCTAAGCCTAAAGAGGAAATCAATATGAAGTGGATTCTAAATGCTATAAAGGACCTAAAACCAAGAGAGAATAAAATTTCTAGAGCTCCAAGTAATGATAGGTCATCCTATAACAATTATAATCCCCAAAATAGGATGTAGAACTACCCATACAATATCCAATTCAAGGATTGGAGGCCCATTATCCCACAAAGGATCGAAAGGCCAAACAAAGATACTCCTGATCCCCTTTAGAGAAATTCAATTAATATGTGTAATGATTGTTAGATTTGACAAATGCAAATCTACCCAAGATCACCTGCATGCACGACAGTTACAAGACAGAAGCAAAAGACAGAAGAGAGAAGCTATGGCAGCCAAAAAGCCAGAGAGTTGAAATCCATGTTGCAAGAATAAAGCTTCTATTAACAACAATAGAATTACAAAATACAATCTCCGTACTGAAATGTAAAGAAGTGAATCCTTATAAAAGGAATCACGAAACCCTAAAGGAAACCCTAAAGAATTATAAAGTGTTGCCTAAGTATAAATTAAGCATAGAGTAGATAGACTAATAATTAAATGAATTAATTATTAGCTAAACTAAGGCTACTCTAACACCCCCCCTTAAGTGTAACTTAGGGAGAAGCAAAACAGCTAAACTACTACAGAAAGCAGGAAAGATGGGTCCCGGCAACTAGGCCTGATCAGGTACCCAAAACAAGAAAGGGAAAAGGTGTCCTAGAGAGAGGAACAAGAATAGAGCAAGAAACATCTCTGAAGCATGGAACTAAAAACTCTGTCAGAAGAGACTGGTGGAACCCCCACTGAAGTGCATGACCAGGTAGAGAAGACAATGTCTGAAGAGCTGATCAATCAAACCAGGAAGTAATAGAACCAACAGGTGAACCCCCCCCATAATGCTGAACTGGGAGAGGTGACAGGAACACTGAAAGGCAATGCTAGAAACATCTGTAGAAAGCAGAACCAAGAACACCAACAGTGCAACAAAAGTACAAATATAGGATAAAGGGCGATGTCATCAACACACAGCATGGGCTAATGTCATGGAAGGTACGCTCACTTGACAAAGGTGGATGCGCCTAAAATGGCAAAAACATCATAACCCCCCATGGCACTTTATAACTAAGTGCGAGTACAAAAACACACAAGGTGCTCGAAATCCCAGAAATACAGAAGTAGGCACTTTATCTCAGTGTGTTTACAGAATAAAGATACATCAGAAGAAGCATACAAGCTCAGAAGTCAGAAAGAAGAGTGAACCAGAAGTACAGTAGAAGAGATCCTAGGACCTATAAACCCAAGCAATCCACCAGAGTGCATAAACTGCCAAACTCAGAGGAGAGAAAACCTAGAGAAGAATCTGGAAAAAAGACCCCTACAACTACATAGTGCACTGAACCGGCTTTCTAACGATATCTCATTTGCCAAAAATGGAGTCCGGATGAGCCAGATATGACTCCCGAAAGGCAAAAATAGACATCAGACTTCAACAGCAAAAAATGCTATCAAAATAGCAGACCCAAAAAACCAAAGCACCATAGTCAGAAAGAGCTTGGAAAGAGATTTCTGACAATATAAAGAAGTCTGAAAAAAACCTCTGTATGCTCCAGATATCGCAAAAAAGGCCTAGGTACCCCCAAAAACTAAAAAAGGGCAAAAAAGAGCCCAAGGGGCTAAAAAATTGGGGCCCCTGGTTGCCCATACAACTAGCCATGGGCCTAAATGGCTAGCGGGGGCTACATAGACCCCTGGGCGGCGCGGGGGTGCTGGATCCGGGCGGCGGGCCAGAGAGCGCAGAGCGGAGCGGCTGCGGAGGGCGCCGGGCGGCGGGGGGCCACGGAGGGCGGCGCAGAGGAGCTGAGCGCAGCGCAAACGGGGCGGCAGCTGGAGTAGGGGTGGAGGGCAGACGCAGGGGCGGTGTTGGGAGGGCGGCGGCCGGGCGCTGGCCGGCGGTGGTGGTGTGCCGGCGGTGCCTTCCTATTTAACACTGCGCGCGTTAAATTTAACGCAAAAAACAAAATTTTTTAATTTTATTTTTATTTTTGCATCGAAAAACGTGCCTGTACGGCCCTGGAAGGCCATGAAATTCCTCCCCGAGGCGCTGGTGTCCAAACCAGATGTGCCTTATATGGATTATGGGGTTTTTGGGCCTTCTGGACGCAACCGTGAGGTCGGTTTTGGTCCAAAGTGCCTCAAAAAACAAAGACCCCCCAGATCTAATAAAAGACACTGAAAAAACTGTTGAAACCCTCTGTGCTTCAACAAAATAGGAACAGCCAACTGCAAAATGGCTCTGATACCATGTTAGATTTGACAAATGCAAATCTACCCAAGATCACCTGCATGCACGATAGTTACAAGACAGAAGCAAAAGACAGAAGAGAGAAGCTATGGCGGCCAAAAAGCCAGAGAGTTGAAATCCATGTTGCAAGAATAAAACTTCTATTAACAACAATAGAATTACAAAATACAATCTCCGTACTGAAATGTAAAGAAGTGAATCTTTATAAAAGGAATCATGAAACCCTAAAGGAAACCCTAAAGAATTATAAAGCCCTTCCTAAGTATAACTTAAGCATAGAGTAGATAGACTAATAATTAAATGAATTAATTATTAGCTAAACTAAGGCTACTCTAACAATGATGAATACTGGTGTGAGGAATGTGAATCCCCCATAATCCAGATACTTGTGTTGTTTCTTAGAAGATGTATCCAATTCAATCCCAACAAGAAAAGGAAGATGAGGAAAATTTATATGATGATGTTGGGAGTGGAATGACATGCAAATTTAAGAAGTGATGAATCTGATGACCAAGACAAAAGTTAGGAGTTGTCTTCATTAGATGAAGATGAATTTGAAAATCAAGCTGAAGGTCAAGATATGCTTTCTTTTGACAAAATGGAAGCAGACATTGATAGAATAGGATGTAATACTGCAAGGGGAGGAGAGTTGTTCACAACAAGAAAGCCTTCAAGTGTAGAGAGGACTAGAATCACTAAAAACTTGGTTTCCCAAGAACAAAATAAATATAATTTGACGAATAGAATAGTTGGCAATGAAGTTAGCACACCAGCTAGTATGTTTGTTACAAAACCAAAAAAAATCCCTAAGCAGATATCAGAAAAAGAAAAAGCTACTGAGAATGTGAAGAAGATAAAGGTAAAAACAATAGATAAACCAAGCAATCCTAATATTTCTCAAAAGACAAAGATGAAGACACCAGAGATGGTTGTTACTTCATTTCCAAACAATGTTAAGGGAACTAAACTGAATCAGCCTACTCAAAATTAGGATAAGATTATTAGTGTCAAGCAAAATATCTTTGATCTTGAATATGCTCCTATTGACATGGGACAATTGATTTCTCAAATCATAGTTAGAGTTCCACTTTTAGAAATGATTAGGATTCTTGAGCATAAGGAGACGGCTTTGGCATGGATGAATATTAATTTTTACTACAAAATTTTTAAAATCAGAAGTAAATGAGAAGGAAAGCAACAACAAGGAAAAATTAGATACAAAGGGAAAAGAATCAGAAGAAATTATTTTTGAAATCCCTTAGGTTTTCTTAAAAACAAATCATGTTTTTCCTCCTTCAGGAACTGTTGATCTTTTCTTTTTAACACTGGTTATTAATGGTAAGATGCTCAAGAATTGCATGATTGATTTAGGTGCATCAAATACAGTCATGCTAGTAGAAATAATGAAATCAATAGGACTGTAGGTTGATACTCCTCATCAGAGATGTCAAGCAATGGATTCAAGAGAAGTGCCTGTCATAGGTACCATTAAGGCCTTGCCTTATACACTTGCTTCATTTCTAGAAAAAATATTAAAAATGAGTGTCTTAGTAGTTGACATTCCACCCCAATATGGAATGTTGCTATCTAGGAAATGGAGTGCCTTGATGGGAGGAAGTATACAATGTGATTTGTCATTTTCCACATTTGACAGAGCTGGTAAAAACTGTTGGAAGTACAATAATGGGGAAAGCAAGATACTGAGAGGGGTGTGAATCATATCTTAAAACATAACCACTTAAAACAAATTGATTCACATTCATACATATATGAATTTAACCTAACATCAGATAGCATCAATACCATGAAATGTATAACTCATAACAAAAAATTTGGTAGCCCAGGAATCCAAATAGGTAAAATTGGGGTGGGGATGACACCCACAAAATCTTCACTACTGCAACAATAAAGTGTGCCTGTTATGGCTACAAGAGTTTGATTGTAACAAGAAATCTACCTAGTTAAAGGTTTGTTCAGTTAAGAACTAAAGATCACTACAATCTACCTTGTTAAAGGATTTCAACTTACAATAAAGTAAGCACTCTGCTAAGAGATTTAAAACGGTCTGCTAGAACCACTATGTTAAGAGATTTCAACTGATACACCTATTAGAATGTTTCAAGTAGTGATCCTTCATTATGCACTCAGATGCTGATGACAAATCTGCTCTTTCCAATACCTTTTGTGATCTCTCTATCTGATATGTCTTTACTCTTCTTTTCACTACTCTATCATTCTACTTGATCTAGGCTTCTTCTCAAAATGACTTACTGTTCATCTCTCATGAACAACAAACCTTCTTTGTATATCTCTTTCTCACACACTTCTCTTGTTTTCAAGGGTTAGAAGCAATCTTATAT
Source organism: Thuja plicata (assembly GCA_018584345.1). NCBI lineage: Eukaryota > Viridiplantae > Streptophyta > Pinopsida > Cupressales > Cupressaceae > Thuja > Thuja plicata. The sequence continues at coordinate 2,980,330 of MU225876.1, forward strand.
GTCTTTACGGATCTGGTAGCGAGATCTAGATCAACGATCAAGATCTACAATTTATGTCTCCAATGCATTCTAATTTCCTGATTGGCTCCATGCCATGCATAGTATAAAAAAATTAAATGCGTAATTAACTCAGTAGACAAATATTAAATGCATACAAATGTCGGCCCAAATCTCATACAAGTCAGCCTAAACCATTTACATCAAAGTTTGAATCAATCCTGACATGTATGCAAAAATTGTTTTGCTCGACACTTAACATCTCTATCGCTTGACACTTAATATTCTACTTGGCTCGACATGATGTAACGTGGAAACCTAAAACTTGCTCGAAAATGTTTCTTGGCCTTGAATGTTTAGCTTGGCCATAGTGATAACCAACTAAAACTACCTAAGTAAATGACTAAGTGTAGGTCACTAATCATCAACAAAACTTAGAGATTAACAACCTCCCTGTTTGATATTAGTGGCAAAAAAACGCTTATCATTTTGATTCATTCCATCCAAAATGTTGCCTTAGTACATAGTGTACTCCCCCTAGGAATGTACATCATACTACATACAAAACTTTACATAGTATACATGCCTTCAAAAAAAATATTTACAAAGATACCTGTACTGATTTACTTATGCTATATCTTTGTTAGTCCTGTCAGATTCCCCCTTGTTTTTGGTAACTAATTGTAGGTGGGGTCAAGTTATACTTTTCCAAAAAATATTTATGAAGTTGTAAGGTGGATGCAAATGCAGAGTCCCAACTATCCTTTACAAACTTCATAACCTCTATTTTCACTTCTAGCTCGGCAGCTAGACTTACTAAACTTTCTACAGTGGAGAGATGAGAATCTCTCTTAACCAATTCATTTGCAGATGAAAATTATTTCTGAATGACCTCCAGATGAGGTATCAGGCTTGTCTAAATAGTAATCAGTTTGGTCCTAATCCAACCATCTTTATCCATGAGCTCGACTATTCTCCCTTGTGAATAAGTCAATCTGTTAAAATGTAAGGAGCTGGTGCTAGCATCCATACTTAGTGAACTTCCAGTTGACTTTAAGTCTAGTTGCAATTTCTCTAAAGCCTATAGATTATCCTTTGTGGAGAATTCAACATCAGATAACTTCTTATACAAAGAATAAATATTTGTTGCAAGTGCCTCTAAAATTTCTACTAGAGAAGAAAGTTCAACCTGTTTTATCGCAATCTCTCCTGAGATTTTTGCTAGTACCCTGTTCTCGAATTTCCTCTCAGACCATTGCAAGAAATTCTCATTGGCTTCAATATTGTCATCATTTACCTTTTGCACAATATGAACTAACTGTTCAAGAATAGGAGCTTGAGGGTTTTCATCTTCCATGTCAAAAGCTTTTACAAATATGTCTTTGATGTCATGTAACACTTACTTTTGCTTCTGCTCCCTTTTTGGTTCCTCCTGTCTTTTCTTTCTCTTAAGTAGCTCTTGAAGAGTCTCAATCTATTCATAAGACAAAACACTGGGATCCCATGGTGGAATCACAATAACTTCATCTAATGTGACATCAAGAATCGGAGACTTGTTCCTCATAACTTTCCTCCTCTTAAATTCAGGTGAACTACTGCTCAGCTTTGTTTCTACAATACCTTTTCCAGTTCAGTAGTAGTCACTGTTGCATCTTTTAGTTCATTCAAAATTGCCTGTTGATCAGGCATGCCTCCTATTTTAAGTTCTATGGGAGTTGATGATGGAGAATGTGGTAGATCAACCAACACTTGCACTGCCTCTTTTTCTTTAGGCTCATTGTTAGTATCTCTTATCTCCTCACTACTATCTAGAACTAATTTCACAACCTCTAAAATAGGTGAATGTTGTGCAATTACCTCTTGTTTAATTATTTTCTCTTTTTCTACTTCTTTCTAAGCATCTTTATCCTTAGGTTCCTCTTGAGTTCTCTCTTCATCTTTCTCTGTACTCTTCTCTTCTTCAGCCTCAGTTGCCTTAATAGGTGATTCTATAGTTGAGTCTCTGGGCTCATCCTGACCCTCGACATCTAGATTTATAGAGTCATCAATTGTCATATCAATTGGACTATCAATTGTCAGATCAACAGTGTTAACTATCTCTATTTGTCCTTGTGCTTATGTTCCAGTCTTCTCAGGCTCAGTAGAAATTTGAACTATTGATTTTTGTGGTACAGGTGTGGATTCAATCTCTTTAGCCTTCAGCTCAGATGTTCCTTCATCATTTTTCTTCTCTTTTGGAGAAATCAATCCAAAAATGTCCTTCCAAATCCTAGTACTCCAATGTACTATCCCTTCAATATCATTTTTCAAGATAGCATAACCTCTTTATTTAGGTATGAATTTATGCTTATACTCTTCAACAAATTTTTCTCTTTGTTTCTTAGTTAGCTCAGGAATGACTTGAGCTAATTTGTCTTCCCTTATCTATCTTTCAGTTGTGAGTGCAAATTCCCATTTTCCAGATAGAAAATTATATAACTCACTCGGCACATTGTTTCCTATTGTTGTAGGAGTTAACTTGAAATTACACATCATGTCTAGAAGAGCTTCCTGAACTTTATGCTTATCTTCTACCTTCAGTTTTTCATACTTGATAAACTTAAAACCAGATAGCCCTGTAGAATTTCTCAAGTTCTCACATACCTCATTAATATCTATGGGTTTCGTGAATGATGATGTTGGTATGTTGCTGGGTTCATCAGTTTTTGTCTTGTCTTCATCACTTTCTGGATCCAAATGCAGTTTCCTTCTTGGTCTCTTAACTTGTAGGCTCGGCACAACCTTTGTTGCAATTTTTTTCTTCAATCTAGAACTACTCTCTCCAACCTTCTTTACATGGACTTTTTTTTTCTCTGCTGGAGATGTGGCAGCAGATTCCCTTGTCCTTGGATGATTTGCAATGGGAGGGGTAACTCTAGGTTTTTCTTTACTCGGCTTGGTTACCTTGGCTACTGTTGGTCTCTTTCCTTTTGCCTTAACAGTAATCTCTTCTTCACATTCACTAACTTCTACTTCTTGTTCCTTAGATACATCTTCACCTTGTCTAATAGATATGTCTAGAGGTGCATCCTCTAGCTTCTCATCACTCAGCAAGCCAACCATCTTTTTTAGATTTTTCACAATCTTTTTCCTCTTTCTCTCCATGGTTCATGCCTTAAGATTCATTGAAATATTTGCCTTTGCTTCATCATAATTTCCAAATCTTTTTTCTTTAGTATCAATCTCCTCTACTAGGAGTGTTGTGATAGCTACTGATGTTTCATCAATATTAAATTCATGGGGAAATGGCTCTAGCCATGATACCTTAGTTGTCACAGCCTGAATGTAAGTGTAGTCTATATCAACTAAGAAACATATCTCTTCATAGTACTTTTCCACAAGTGAATTGGGAATTTTGGTCCTCAACCTCATTCTCCTTTTGAATTCCACAAAGTAGTTTCCCATAGTACTATTGAAATTGTTGCCTAATTGCTGAATACATTCACTGATCTATACAGTAATAGGTCTATCCTTCTTCCAAACAATATTTCCTAGTGTAGGAAATGACTTTTGTATATAGAAGAATATACAAACTAGCAAATATCCAAACTTACATGATGAGCTTTTAGCTTTTTTGATTGATAGTAAGTTCTTGGCTAGTTGTGTCAATTGTAGCTCGACAAGGTTGTAGGTGTGATTCTTCTTCACTATCTTCCATACTTGGTCCACGGCTATGCAGGGAGCACTATCCAGTTTGCTTGACTGATAGAACTTGTGTGCAATCACTCTCATTCCAAAGTCAAGTTCTAAATATTTGATTGTAGAGATAGTCATACCTCTGTTGTTCTAGACAGCTCTAGTGTTAGCTGTTATCTCTTCTTTACTTTGATCTCTCATAGTTCGTTTACCACTGATAATAGGATATCTAGTTACTCTATGGATAATATATTTTTTTATCCTAATTGGTCCATTTTCCAACCACATATGCATATTATGAACTTAGCTTAGGACAACCTTAATCCATTCATCCTTGAATTTTGTCAAAAAATCTTGGGCGTGAGTTAACCCTTTGTCAGCTAAATGCTTGAATTCATCTTTCAAAATTCCATTTTCACACAACTTGCTGTAGGATTTCCTTAATTTGTTATCACCCACTTCACCAATTTTAACCATGTAGTAGGATCTAACATCATGAATCATAAGTACCTTTGGTGGGATCGATGAGAGAGCTCTATTCAGATCACTTAAAATTGTGCTTTCAAGAATGGCTCGAAATTTTGGTGGTGCACACGCATCACTCCTTACTAGTTTAATTTGTTACAACTCCTCCTCCATTCCCTTGATTGGAGTGAAAGAACTTGCAGCCATAATCTCTAAAATTAGGGTTTGAGAATGAAGAACATGGTACCTCAGCAAGTAACATTTCACACTGTTCAACTTAGGGTTGCCGATGGCATGCTGACGAAATTATCGAAACAAACTTTACTAAGATCAATTCTGCAACTTCTTCGATCGCTTTGTGATTGCTAAACATTGCAAGGTATAAATGAATAATAGACTGTTCATCCTTATATAGACTCAAAAGGTCAAGATAGGTAAGCAATAAATTTTTTTCCTGTTAGGTTAGTGCAAGCCAGCTGTCATTGGCCGATTAACACAACTTACATACCACTCGACTTACCATACTTGGCCATCACAACTTACTCAGCTAACCAACTCGACACCTATAGTGCAGATAGCTCTTCTTAGAACTTGTCAGAAACATGTCCTGGTGCATCTTTACATATGCAGATATGGACTTTGGCCCATTTACATATTAGGAACTGATGTAAGATTTGAAATTTAAATGCAGTTCCTTACATACCTCTATAGCTCAGTTGGAGATGGTGTGATCACCTGATCCATTGGATTGGGTGACCTTAGCTTTAGTGGATTCAATCTTGCTTGGCTCTATTTTCCTTACCCATGTCTGGTTCATTTGTGCTCTTATTTCTTCAACAGTAGGAGCAAGAACTCTTGTCCTACATTCTCTCTTAGTGCGACCTATCTTCAAACAACTAAAACAGACTAAGCTTCCATTCATCCAACTCTTAGATTTCCTTCTAAAATGTGTCTTTAAGCAGTCTTCAGGTGCATGTCCATCACAGTAATGACAACTCTGCCTTGTATTATAATCCTAGTTGTAAGTGTTGCCTTTCTTAGATGCTTTTTTTTGTCTTTGATGTCCATTTTTGTTTAGCATTGGATCTACAATATTGTTCTTTATGACCATGTTTTTGATACTTGAAACAATAACCATTAAATCTTGGTTTGGGAGGTGCATCACTTTCTTCAGCCCAACATTCATGTGCTTTATGTCCAAATTTCTTACAATTAAAATAGTAACCATTGAAATTAGGTTTAGGATTGGACTTACCTTTCTTGCTTCGGCAAATGTTTTTTGTATGGCCTGGTTTTCCACAGTGGTGGAAAACAGGCTTGTCGTGCTTTGTCTTTGCATTCCTCCTTTCACCATTCTTAGATGATTCTCCTTTCTCAATAGATGTCTTTTGTTTGGTGTGACCTAATCCAGAAGAATCCTTTGACCTCCTTGATTCTTCCATTAGATTCTCAAAATGAGTCAAAGATTCATTAGGATTATTCAACCTTTCATTAAGTTCCTTCTTAGATCTCAAATCATCTTTCAATTGATTGTTGTCAGATCTCAGATTTATCATTTCCATATCTTTCCTACTAATCTCCTAATTTGCAAGTAGCAGTTGATTTGCCAAGTCAACCTGATTGATTGTCATCATTTGCACATCATGTGTCCTTTCATCAAGTCTGACAGTTATCACTCTTTTGTCTTCTTCTGCCATAGCTTTGTCATCTTCAGCTTTCTTCTTTTGTTCCACTACTTCACATAGTCTTACTGT
>MU225876.1:2986270-3001926 GCA_018584345.1 Thuja plicata
TCATCTTCAGCTTTCTTCTTTTGTTCCACTACTTCACATAGTCTTACTGTCTGCATTTCTTGTTCTCTTTTCAAGTTTCTGACTTCTTCACACAGTGCATTGTTCTTTTCCAGTAGATCTGCAATTGTTGCATTACTCTTAGTTTAATCTCCATTCTGAAATAGATTTGTAGTGTCATCTTCCTAGTAATGAGTATCATTCATTTGTTTAGCCAAATCTTTCCTAGCTGTCAATGATTTCTTCAATTCCTGTCTTTCTATCTCAAGCTGATGTAATGCTAGCTGAATCTCAATCTTATGATTCTCAATGACTTTACCAAACTTGTAAACCTCCACCTCAAGATCTGTACTCACAAGTTGATTAAAATCTTTTGTAGGTGAACTGTGCTCTGATACCAATTGTTTGAAATACAATAATGGGGAAAGCAAGATACTGAGAGGGGGGGTGAATCAGATCTTAAAAATTAACCACTTAAAACAAATTGATTCACATTCATACATATATGAATTTAATCTAACATCAGATAGCATCAATACCATGAAATCTATAACTCATAACACAAAATTTGGTAACCCAGAAACCCAAATAGGTAAAACTGGGGTGGGGATGACACCCACAAAATCTTCACTACTGCAACAATAAAGTGTGCTTGTTAGGGCTACAAGAGTTTGGTTGCAACATGCAATCTACCTTGTTAAAGGTCTGTTCGATTAAGAACTAAAGATCATTACAATCTACCTTGTTAAATTATTTCAACTTACAGTAAAGTAAGCACTCTGCTAAGAGATTTAAAATGGTCTGCTAGAACCACTCTGTTAAGAGATTTCACTTGATACACCTGTTAGAATGTTTCAAGTAGTGATCCTTCATTATGCACTCAGATGCTGATGATGGATCTGCTCTTTCCAATACCTTTTGTGATCTCTCTATCTGATATGTCTTTACTCTTCTTTTCACTGCTCTGTCATTCTGCTTGATCTAGGCTTCTTCTCAAAATGACTTATTGTTCATCTCTCATGAACAACAACCCTTCTCTGTATATCTCTCACTCACACACTTCTCTTATTTTCTAGGGTTAGAAGCAATCTTATATGTCTTTACAGATCTGGTAGCGAGATCTAGATCAACGATCAAGATCTACAATTTATGCCTCCAATGCATTATGATTTCCTGATTGGCTCCATGCCATGCATAGTATAAACCAATTAAATGCGTAATTAACTTAGTAGAAAAATATTAAATGTGTAAAAATGTCTGCCCAAATCTCATACAAGTCAGCCTAAACCATTTACATCAAAGTTTGAATCAATCCTAACATGTATGCAAAAATTGTTCTGCTCAACACTTAACATCTCTGTCGCTTGACACTTAATATTCTACTCAGCTCAACATGATGTAACTCGGCAACCTAAAAATTGTTAGAATAGTCACAAAGGATAACTGAGAGGGGGGGGTGAATTAGTTATCAATAACTTTACTTCTTTCTACTTCTTTAACTCCAGAATACAATAAAGTAAATACACAATCAGATAGCATAGTACACAACACACAATTTGATTATGGGGAAACCAAATGGTAAAAACCCCAGTGGGAATTAGCACCCACAATGAAATATACTTGTTTATAGTAATCCTTGTTAGAAGATATTTCAACCCTGTTAGGAGTTGTACTTTACAATGCAATAATTATAGTGACCTGGTTAAGGGTCTAGCCCTATTAGGAGTCTTTTACAAATAACCCTGTTAGGGGTGGTGGACCCACTGTCCAAAAGCTCACTACTTCAATGGTGAAGGCTACAACCTACTGTATAACAGATATGCACTATATTTGATGATGAACTATAGAGTAGACCTGCTATCTTGATTAGTTCCATTGTATTACAATCTTTCACTTCTTCTTCACATAGACACTTGATGAATGAACCACATTTGATATTCTACTCTGTACATCTTTTGTCTCTTTTCGTATCATTCACACTTAGCGTATCATAAATGACTTGCTATAAAGTATCTTCCTCAAAGTATGAGATCATGGGACCTATAAGACAACTCTTCATAATATCCTTGTCAGATCCACTAAGCACGCAAGCATAATTAGAACCGTGCAAGTATAAACTGAATAGATGCAACGCTTCACTAAGTTAGCCTCACCAATTCATCTCTAACTTTTCAATCTTCTTGACACACGTTTGGCGCCTTTAGATAACAATCATCAAATCATAACTAATCATGAATATACACACACATATCCTAAAGATAGGCACAACTCAAGAAACACATTACATACATCGGCTCTGAATAGATAATCTTCCAGAATTGTAATTTCCAATAACAAAATTACACGACTTGACTGAAACATCATATTTGGATCTGCATGCATGAACATAACATAATAAGCATGTCTACAACATGTATCAAACCACACAAGTCTTCATGTCATCATTCTAATAAGTACATATTGTGTATTATATGTTGTCATCAATGACAAACATACAATCAATCAACTGAACAGAAACAAATCTCTAACAATCTCCCCCTTTGACATTGATGGCAACTTATGATATTAAAAATATCCTTTGTTCATGGTTTTCTCTTTCTTTTACAATCTTCTCAATATCCTCATCAAAGATTTCTCTACACTACTTCAGTTCTTTATACTCCCCTAGAGTATATGCTCCCCCTTACTATATACTCCCCCTTTGACATCAATGGCAAAGCAAGCCATAGATATTTAGGCACAGGTACTACTCCAGAAGTAGAGTAGTCAACCATTCATCAGTCACTTAATGACTGATGTTCTTGCTACTTCTTCTAAATAGACTTAGGAGAGGGAATTACTCCCAACTTCTCCCTGAGATACTCAAAAGTATCCTTTGATAAGGGCTTCGTGAAAATATCTTCCAACTGTTCTTTGGTGCTCACATAGTCCAATTTCATTTCTTTGTCTGCAACCTTTTCTCTTAAAAAATGGTACTTGATCTCTATGTTTTTTGTCTTTGCGTGCATCACAGGGCTCTTAGACATGTTGATAGTGCTAGTGTTATCACAGTGAATAACAATAGGATAATAAACCTGAATGCCAAATTCTTTAACCATCTTCTTCATCCAAACCATGGTTGAACAATTCAGTGCTACTGTAACATATTCAGCTTCTGCTGTTGAAGGAGAAATATAGTTCTACTTCTTGCTTATCCAAGAAACCAACTTGTCTCCAAGAAATACTGCTCCTCCTGAGGTGCTCTTCCTATCATCAATACAACTTGCTTAATTTGCATCTGTATACACATGAAGTTGTACATTCTCTGATTTAAGATACCATAAACCATAGTCTATAGTTCCCTTTAGATATCTGAATATCCTCTTGATTGCCTTTAGGTGATTTTACTTGGGTTCAACTACAAATCTTCCAACAATGCCAACTACATTAGATATGTCAGGTCTAGATTGAGTTAGATAAATGAGTTTTCCAATCATAGATTTGTACAATGTCTTATCAAATGTTGTGGAATCATCAAAACTAAGAGTTGGATGAGTTATCATAGATTGATAACCTTCCTTTGAATTAAGAGGTACAACTCCCTCCAAGAATGATTTACAATGAATTAAACAACTGCTTATGTCTTTTACCAGAAGATACAAAGGCTTTCTAACACTCACCCATCACTATGGGGTAAATGAGATTATGAGATTTAGTAACTTAATGAAGGAAAAGATGAACAAACATCCATATGACTACCTATACATCTTTTCTCATGAAAGGGAAAATATGAAGAGTTAAAAGTCTAATTCTGCAAAACATGAGTATGACAACCATATGATTACATACAACATTTTTTTTTGATACCCCAATAGAGGAAGATATTAAAAAACACAAGAAATACAACCATATGATTGGTCTTAATTAGAAAATTGAATACACAGACCACATGATCTATTACATTGACTCATCTTTATTCTTGAATAAAATATAATGATCATAATCATTAATGTTGTGTCATTACCATAAAGAAAGATGAAGAAAAATAAACTAATATCCTCCCTTCTCTGCTACAAAATAATACAAAAAAAAGCATTCAACTTCCCACAGTAGCCAACTGACTTCCTGGAAAAGAAGAACCCCTAGTATCTCTTTCTCTCACATATTTATCTTTCCCCTGCATGATAGGTTTGCCCTTTCAGTTACTAAAACTGATTCTTGAAAATGTATATATTGTCATCTTTATCATAAAAGTATCCTTTCAACCACTCAAAAGATTGCAAGTACTTATTTAATTATAGGAAGTAAACCTTCTTCTAATAATCTCGATATCATCATATGATATGAAAATTTCCCTTTAGATACCATATGCATATGCTTTTGACACATGGAAATAACACCCCAAGATTCATTGGCAGGGTTTACACATCATCTCCCTGAATAACACGTATTTTCAATGGTAGAGCCAGACATCTACCAGGGGAAAAACAACAGTATTGATTGGTAAATCATCTCCCACTTGCATTAATGTTACAAAAAATTGAATCACCAATGTAGGACCACTTCCATCCTTGGATGACCTTCCAGCATTTCCAAAGATAATCTTATTACTAATATTTTCTATTTCCAAATTAAGTTGCCCAGCTTGTAGCCTTACAGTAATTACCACTGATGCTCTAGTTTTTAAAGGAAGTGCTGATTGAAGGACATCATATCCAATAGAAATTACATTCTCTTGTTGTTTTCCAAAAAGTGAAACATTTGTCTCCACCACAGTAACAGAACCAGCATTTGCAAGACCTATTTGTATATCTCAGATTTCCCTTTCATAAAGAACTGTTGAGGCATCTCATCCAATCACATGAGGAATCAAGAGAGGCAAGGATGGAACTACCATAATGTTTTTGTTGGGTACATTTATAATCTTGGGAAACCCATAAATTCAAAAAGGGTCAGCCAAAATAAGGCCATGTGCGGCTCCAAGTAGAAGATCATCAACATCTCCAAAGAGATGTTCAGTTATTACATCAAAACAACAAGCTATGCATCCTTAAAATGACAATGGACCAACACAAATTGGAATTCCAGATAAATATATTATCTGATATATGTTGGGTGGAAGAAATACAATACTAGGAAAAGCCTCAAGACTCTTTGAAGGAAGAGAAAGATATATACTCTCAACTGCTAACTCAAATGTGCATGGATTTTCTAGCTCATACAACAGACACCAGTATTTCTCTCAAAATAACCATCTGCAATGTGCTCCATTGGCTTTCAAACAATGAAGATATTGATTGTGCTTGCAATCTACCTCCATTATTATGCTCATCCCAAATTTCAAAATGACATAATTGAATTTCAATAGGGAATCCATTAGGGATAATTTGATAACCGACCTATAACTGCAAAGCTTCATGCACTGGTATTTATGTGTAAACAGGGTAAGCAAACACCATCAAACCCACTCGGTCTCTATAAGTTTCATAAATCATGGAGTTTCTTAGAGACATTGGTGACTAAATTCAGTGAAGTTCACAAATAGGGGACACCTTGGATTCATCCATATGTGTACATCAGGCTTCCTTGTAATAATCTGATCAAATCTATCATGCGGTTCACTTTCACATATAGCATACTTTAGGAGAGCTCATCATTCAAGCAGTTTTCATCTGTATTCCCATGGTGGTTTCACACTCAAAGCTACATGCCTTATACTTGACTCCTTCGTTCAACCATTTTGATGTGTTATGATAGGCATTTTGTGAAACAAATAAACTACCACTACATATATCCATCAGGAGGCCTGAGGATTTGATGCACACCGGTGTGTATGAGAGTCTATGCATGACAATGAATCTATTATGCTTGTATCATTCACAGAATGAAAATATCACCATGTTTTTGAGGCTTCATAACTACAAGTCTAGCTGTGGATGAGCTACAAACTGATTCGTGAGTCCCATTTCTCCATCAAGATAACTCGGTCAAGACTTGAATACTATTGGGTTCTCCATAACTCAATATGATTTATGATTCTATTAAGACTTTCCTCTTTTGTCTTGTAATTATATTGGGCAACGCTTGTAAAATGAACATAACACAATAAATAGTTTGACCAATATTGGTCCATGGATTCTCTAGTCGCTTTCTCCATACCTACGATCACACCTATATCTACCATTTTCACAAGATAAATTCTAGGTTACATTGACCTGCTATAGAAATAGTCTGAGCCTTTGGTCCTTGTGTCAGTGTGCACTTGTAAGTGAATGTTAACACTTCCAACATTTGGGTCGACCCAAGATAATGCATGGAAGCTAATGGAATTCTGTGAAAATGAGACTTCAAACTTGTTTTCATTGGCATTTAATAAAATGGTTCATCATTCTTCCCCATTCTCTGTCAAGATGTGGAATTTTCTTGAATTAGCTCTCGCGGTTCGTGGCCCTAATGCCACCTAGATTCATCACATCACTAATGATGAATTTTAAATTATTTTCCATGCAGCCACTCTACTATATTCAGTAGTGAGCATGCATGGAGGAGATGGGGGTTGTGTGTCTCTTGATATCATTGTATTGACAGATGGTTGTTCCCTTCATATAAATACTGCACATACGACACCAAATCCTTTGACTCCTTTTCAAATAACATGAGGCCGCCAACCATGCTTACATTGGCCAAACATACTGTTTCAAATTTGAACTGAACCTTGAACTCAAACTAATCTCATGATTTGGGGACCTTGAATCACATTCGGTTTTTTATTCTGAACTTGGATTGGCACCTCCGAGCTCACCCACTTTGTACCAGCAACATCAAACATGGAACTGAGAAAACTATGTTTTTGATCCTTTGAAACCTCTACTTGATTGCAGCTTCGGACCTTTGAATTAGCATTTTTGAACAAGTAGATTTGAACTAAATGGTCATCTTTGAACCTACACTCCTGAACTGACAAGTTTGCATTTCAAATTCTGAACCTTGAACTTTGAGGTTCAAAGTTCAAGTTCAACCCGATCTCAGGACACTGCCTCTTCACAAATTAAGCTTTTCAAAGGCATCATTAGTAATAAAAACCCACACGAAGCTAAAATCATCTGAGAATGAGACCGATTTTCAAAATTTTGAATGTTGGGTGCTTAAATTAAGCCAACAATATTATATTTGGAGGTAATGATATGCTATGCAAGTCATTTTCTGATGAAATGAGAAAAGAATTTGAAATTTTAGTGTTTGGAGAGATCAATTTTTTTCTTGGTCTACAGATTCTAGAATAGGATGAAGGCATCTACATCACACAATCAAAATACATCAAAGAAGTTCTGAAGATTTTCAAGATGGAGAACTCCAAACCAGTTGGAACATCTATGGCAACTATATGCAAATTGACAAAGGAAGACAAGACAACTGAGGTAAATCAGACCTTATATAGATCCATGATTGGTAAACTAATGTATGTTGTAAACACTAGACCTAATATAGCACATGAAATTTGTATAGTTGCAAGATTCTCTGCTAACCCTAAGGAATCACACATGACTATTTTTAAAAGAATTTTGAGATATTTGAAGAGTACTAAAGACTATGGTTTGTGATACAATAAAGAAGGCAAATTTGAGCTACAAGTCTATACTGATGTTGATTGGGTTGGAAACATAGATGATAGAAAGAGCACTACAGGAGGAGCATTCTTTATGGGTGACAAACTTGTCACATGGATAAGTAAAAAGTAAGGATGCATATCTCAATCAAATACAGAAGTAGAATATGTAGCTGCTACTGCAAATTGCTCTAACATTGCATGGATCAAGAAATTACTAAAAGGTATGAATGAGGAAATTCTTGACCCAATAATTATCTATTGTGATAATACAAGTGTCATAAACATTTCAAAGAACCCTATGATGCATGCTAAGACAAACCACATATCTATTAAGTATCATTACTTGAGGGAACAAGTATAAGAGAAACAAGTAATACTAGAATATGTACAATCCAAAGAAAAACTAGCAGACATATTCACAAAACCATTGCCAAAAGACACATTTGAATACCTGAGGAATAGACTAGGGGTTCATCCCTTGTCTACTGGTCACTAAGCTGACTTGGAGGTTGCATCACCCTACACATTATCAAAAGATTAATCATGTTGATGCAAGCTGAGATATGGACTGCAATGACATATCAATACACTGAAGGTACTTATCTGAACCACACACCAGAAATATTGTTGGCTACTATATAGCTGTATATTTTTCGGCATTGTTGTCAAAGGGAGAGAAAGATTCAATGAAATATCCATCAGGGAGAAGAGATTAAGATTCAATGGAGAGAAAGATTCAATGAAATATCCATTAGGAAGAAGATATTAAGATTCAATGGAGAGAAAGATTAAATGAAATATCCATCAAAGGGAGAGAATTGGAGAGAGTCAACACTGCATATCTATCCAGAAAAGGGAGAAAAGATTCTACAAGAAAGGGAGAGACTGAATCAGAAGAGATGATAGCTACACCTATCCATTGAGGGGAATGAAGAAAGTGAGAGCACACATCATAATCAAATCTACAAGGAGAGTTGTATGGTAAAAAAAAAATTTAATGATTAAACATATTAAAACTGAGCTAGAAGAACTTACCAAGATTCAAATATTTGAATTGGTTATAGAATAATAAGTTTGGTATGTTATGGCATGTTTTATACTGCATATTTCATATTGTGTTGCCATCAATTCCAAAGGGAGAGATTGATGAACTATAACTGATTAAATGTTTGAAGATGATAAGTTGATGATCATCAAGCTACAAAAGTGAATGCAAGACATTGAATCAGTTAATGTATTGTATTGTAATTGATTTCAACTTGATATAGTTTGATTTTTCATACACATATTGTCATAACCTTGAAGATCTGAAGAGACAAATTTTATGTGGTCAGTAAAACATAAAAATTCTTTATACACCGAGTGATAGTGAACACCAAGAAGTTCATAGTGTATACTAAGCACAACAGTAACTGAGTAAGTATTACCGAGCAAGAGCTAATAACTAAGCATTACTGAAGTTGATGATCGTGCATAACTAGAGTTAAAGAATGAAGAAATTGCTTAGATCACAGAGCTACAATTTAGGGATTGACTGATTGATTATTTTATTATCAATGATCAGTTAAACTAAAACAAGGAAGGAGATTTAAAGCATGTTTTATTCACAATTATCAAGGTGAGATTTACAGAATAAAAATAAAGGAGAGCTTTACGAGATAAAGCAACACATGGAAAGTTTTATGGATCAAGGAGAGATCTATGACAAAAACAAGGAGATTGAGTGGCTAATCATGTCTATATAAAGAGACAAGGAATTCATTATCAAGAGAGGAATGCTTAGTATATTTTGTGTGAAGATAGAATTCTTTATGCAGATATGATCATATAGGTTGAAGAACATAGCCAAGGAATTCTGCAGACACTGAGCAACAGAGGACAGAGCATTAACCGAGAAGAATAAATAAAGAAAGCAAAGGAACTGAAGTGTATATTGATCAGAGAGGTATTATAGAACTAACAATAGATATGAATATTTTCAAATCAAAGTTGTATTTTGAATAGATCATTTACTGTATCAGTCCTTATTGTATTGAGATACTCAAGAGTATCAAAAAGTTTTCTAGTTGAGAGCATAGTGAGTGCTAGGTCAAAAGACAAATTCTTGGTTTTAAATCCTCTAACAAGGTCACACTTAACAATGTGTATTGCAACCTTTAACAGGGTTGCCTCTTCACTGAGCTCACTTCAGAAGAGTGAAAATATTTTGGGTTACCGGTCCCAGGTGGTTTTTCCCATATTGGGTTTCCATGTTAAAATCTATGTGTCAAATGTGTATATGTTTCATTTCATTGATATTCTATTTTACACATTATTGAAAATGGATTGGTCAGTTAACACTAATTTTATTTGTTGCTACTTGGTAAAGTCCAGAAAAGATAAACAATATATCTTACCGAGCAGTTTATATTTTTTAATATTATTTACGGCATACATCTTGATGAAATTTGGGACTGTAAGATAATTGAAGGTATTATATTTGAGAGATAATTTTTTGGTTGGATCTTTTGGAATAATTATTAAGGTCACTGATTCACCCCCCCCTCTCAATTATTCTAACAAAACAAAACTAGGAAAATTTTTCAGAATTACGATGAATGCCCCTATTTTACTTTGATTGTAATTTTGTACCTCTAACACAAATGTTCATCGAAAGTATAACATTACCATCGAAGCATTTTGGTGGCTTACGTCGCAATTGCGACAAAAGTTAAACATTTTAAAAAAATGTATGCCCTGGAAGGATGTAGTAGTGATTCACTGTAATGGTCAATAATCTCAAGAATGGCCTCAATAGGCCTTATTACATCATTATTTTTTAGTTTGTATGCATTATGAAAACAATTTGTAAAATGCAAAGGTCTTGATCATGATTACAAAATTAAATGACAAGAGTTTATAGAGTTATTGTATCTAACCCTATCTCAAAACAATCATGTTATCCTACCAATAGAAAAGTATCCAACAATATGAAATAAAGAGGTTATAATAGCTCTTGAAAATTAAAGAGAGGAAATAAAACTTGAAAAATATATAGATTTATACCTTCCCACACACGTTGTATTGATCTGTCTTAAAGAAAATATGAACATCAATGGATTCAGCCCCTAGTAACGAAATTAATGAGCAATGGTGAGTTATTTCCATGCAAACCATACTAAAAGTTAGTCGTCAATGAGTCTTTAATGGTAAGCATACCTGAATTATTCCTCTCCTAATCTATAACCATCATTTATCAACAATTACATGATAGCTTATGTGGTAGAAAGTGAAAAAAATAACCAAAAAAATTACAAGAGTATAAACTTAATTTAGTCAATAATTTAGGTAATTTAGTCAAATTGCATGTCTTCAAATATAGCCAAATCACTCACAAATTCCTTCTTCTGGCAATTTTTTTGAAGAAAAAATACTGAAGTTGTCAACCGATCTAATGATGTCAAGTATGACTTGAAGATTTGGATGCTCAAAAGACATGAATAGAGAGAGAGAGAGAGAGAGAGATGATGTTCATATGTATCTCTTTTTCTCTCTTCCTATATTTGGGCATCCAATGCTTGAATCATTGAAGGATGTTCATCTCTCTCTCTCTCTCTCTCTCTCTCTCTCTCTCTCTCTGGGGCATCTGATGCTTCAAGTGATTGGAGGATACAAACACAAATATTGATGCAAACACTAATATGACAACAAAATAACTCAATGCAAATATATGCATAGAGTGCATCTATACATAATATGATATATGCATACATAAAAAGAAAAACCCTACTCTATAGTAGTTCCATATTTGAAGAAAAAAATAAAACATGAGTTAAGTTTTCCATTGGAAGGGCAAGAGTGTAAAGAGAAACAGATGGATGATGAAGAAGAAGAGGAACCTAATGATGAAGAGGTTCTAGATATTGAGGTAGAGATGGAAGAGAAAGATGTTGACGAAGATAGCCAAGGAGGACTTGAGCATTCTGAAGAAGTTATGATTGGGACCATGTTATATCCTTTGAATGAGGAGAAGGGTACAAGAGAGAAAGTTACTCTTGTGGTAGCAGATGATGATGAGGCTAATCAAGTAGCCAATGAGTTGAGTAATGAGTTTTCAATCCAAAAGGAATGGCATTAAGAAAGAGATCATTTGATAGAGGATAAGTTGGTCTCAAATGGAAGGGGAGACCAAGAGTGAGTTGGTAATGGTGGTAGGCCATGAGAAGGCCAAGGATTTTGTGTCCTCTCCAAGCATGGAAATGGAGTATGATGAGATATGTCTTTAGGAAGAGGTTTTAATCAAGTTGCAGGTGTATACATGAATGATACAGATGCTGATCATGATGAAGATGATGGATAGTTGGGAGCAATAAATGGTGTACATTTTTCCAAGGGGAGGCAAGCCTAAAGTGAAGATAAAATATATAAGACAGGTCCAAGAGGTAGAAGGACAAACCAAGATAAGATTGCGGAAAGAGGATAGTACAAGGTAAAGGATAAAATGAAGGTAATTTTTTCTAATATTTTTTTTGTAGGTGATTCCAAGGGACTTGGAAATTTTTTAAAGTCTGGGAGTATGGTGTAGGAGCACCTAGGATATAGGGGTCACAATAAGACCACAAGAAGAATCTTGAATAATGTATAGTCCATAAGATCAAAAAGACCATTTTATATTGTAATCATGGATAATAAGGCCATTTGGGGTCATATTGAGTCATGGTAATCATTTTGACAAAAAGTTGCTAAATTGAGAAAACTTGACCTAATGGGCTATGTAAGGAATCAAGAGGGTAGAATAGGATTTGGATTAATATTTTATGTTTATGAAGTATCATAAGACCATATAATTATAATTGATAAGTTCATTAAGTACATGGTTGGAAAAAGGGTTAAAAAGTTGTTAAAAAAACATCTATGTAACAAGAGGTTTGGGAATGGTTGCATAAATATACCTCTGACTGTCACCTACAAGAAGAAGACAATCACATGTTCAATCCTTTTTTAGGATTAAAATATGATATGTGAAGGATGATAGGAAGATTTGAGAAAGGAGAGTTGATAATCAAAATGAATTTTATCATATTCAGTCAATGAGTAAAGTGTTTGTAGGTTTGTATTTGATGATATTGTCAAATATTTTCTCACTGTAGTCACGTTATTTACTATTTCTATTCATTTATTTTGTTGTTAATGAATTGGATAAGTCTCAAACCCTATTTGGAATGTAATATGATGAATTAAATTTCTTTTGGGCCTAGTTTGATCATGGATCGTGGATTGAGATGAAGGAATGTGAGATTTTTCTAAAAATTGTTTCAAACTCTCATAATCAGGGACCTCTGCAAGGGTTTAACAATATTTGGAGTTTCCAATGTTAGAAATTTTTGAATATTAGTTCATTTTAAAGCATAATAGATGGGATTTCAAATTAATTTGGTCTTGTATTGAATTCTTATGTTGTGTGTAAGGAAATTGATGCCCTAGCGGGCGAAACACAAAAAATTCTTTGCTTTTTACAGCAAATTACATTGGATGGATTGTTTTTCAAAATGAAATGATTCCTATTGGAATGAAATGATGAAGGAAGGGTTGTATAAGTCCAATAACCCAATTAGTGTTCAAATTAAAATAGCTTTATGGATTTGGATAATGGATCACATGGTTATATTGTGACTGTCATGGAATGACAGTCACATTAATGAAAGCAACTTAGTTTGTTTATTTCTAATATATAACATTGGAGATTTTAAGTCCAAATAAGGTTGGTTAGGACCCAATTATTGTAAATATTACATGTTATTACCTTGTAAATAATGGTCCATTGTATATTTATTTAAATTCATATTATTTTTACTGCTACTAATTAGAATGACATAACTGTTAATGTATGATCAGACTTGTTGTTATGGAGAAGCAATTAATGGACTCTAATGGTGGATTTTTGCAGGGTAAAAAGCTATGTTTGGTGAGTTATATTGGTATTGGGAACAAATAGAATTGAGGCGTAAAATCTTGTAATAAGAGTCAAATTGACCTTGAATAGGTAAATGGAATGATGTTGTAAACATGATAATTTACTGACTATATTTGAAGATGCCTTGGCAAGAATGTTGGGTGAACTCAAAGTTCCCAATTTCGTATACATTCAATAATAAAATTTGATGGGTATGGTGCCTCTTATGTGGGTGGTGCACATTCACGTTGGAAAATGGATTGTTTTCATTTTCACTTTGATTAGGAGATGTAGCATAGTGAACTACCTATCCTTTAAAGAATATTTGAGTAGTTGTTTTCATGGATGGTATGAGATCCACTAGGTTTTGTAAAAATATCTTAAAACCTTGAGTAATAGATCTATATGCATGGGTTTGTTAATATCTTTCATTCTAAGTGTTGAAAATTTATGATATTTTGGAATATGGAAGAAGACTCAAGGGGATTTATTTTGCAATTGGTTTCATGTTGACTGTTTTTGTATCTTATGGGATATTTGATACCCTAGCGGGAAAAACTAGTAATTTTAGGGTTTGACTGGGCAACTTGTAATTTATGAGATCTATTAATGTTTATAAGATTTAAATTGACACTTAATGGTTGGATGATAACAGATAAGTATGTCTAGATCCTATGTAGACATGGATGGTGGATTAATGAAGAGTTTGAAGGTCTAATTGGAAGTGTTTTGGAAAACACAGTTAACTATCTTAATGATGACAATCCTATAATAATCTTCACTTTTTATTTGTCCTTGATATAAGGTTGATGGAAATATTTTGAATAGAAGACATCGAGGAAATAGGAATAAAAAATTGATCTCTCATTCATTATTGTGGATTAGATAGATGATTTCCCTAATAGAACAATGACAGACAACATTACAGAGTTATTAGAACTAATTCTTGAATTCCAAGAGTGTGATTGATGGTAACTTGAATGATGTTGTCAAGACTCATGTTTATGCATTGATAAAACAAGATATGGAGGAGTCGTGAAGATATGATATAAGGGTAGGAAGGTAAAAACTTGTTGAGCAATTTTTTATTCTTAGATTAGAAATGAGTTGTGTATGTGACCTTGAATAATTGAATGGGGTGATGTTGTAATTTGTTGATTGAGAACTTGTGATATCTTTATGAAGAGGATGTCTTGATTCTTTGAGGAATGATAATCCTATGATGATAGGATGTTAGTGATATTGATGCAGAGCATCATAGAACAATCATCAAGAACCCCAAATCTACCATGGAATTCAGTCTTCAACACAATATCTTCAATATGTTAGAGGAATAATCAAGTCACAATCATCATTACAGGTTCACATATACATCTTATAAAGACACCAACATCCTACCAATCCTCATACATTAATGTTTACAAGGCATTACAAAAACATTCCATCATATCTCAATATATGGCTCCCAAGGAACACATTACTCTTATTCTTCAACTCTTACCCTTGGAATCAAACAAAAAGGCATATTAGGCCTTGTGGTCACAATCCATCCATAAGCCTAATTCCTGCAACAAACTCCATTAATCAATAAACTTTCAAGGTTATACCTTTCTCAAATAATTTCATTTCTTCTCAAATGTCCTAGTATGGTGATCAGTCCATGCAAATGCCTTTAATATTCTCATCCAAAATCAATGGTCTTGACATCATCATTCCAACTTAAAACAAAATCCATTAACATGATATTTCAATATTAAAATATGTCCTTTATCTCAGGGTCATAACATTTTAGATTGTTGTCCTTCCTGTCACTATCTAAATGCATAATTACAGTTTCTAAGTATGATCAACCTAATATTAATGCTCACTTTATCATATCAATGAGCCCATATTAGAACAAATTCATTCCCCTTACAACACAATTTGTTTTCATACTCAAACAACAAATGATACCTTGACTGTGACTATTTTTACTTTTGTAAACTTGGTTATAACAGATTGAAGAATCTCCATTTCCTTAAGGGCCCGTTTGGTTGGGGAATTGGAAAATGAAACAAATCATGGTTATCCATAGCCTGGTTATGCAAACCCTGGTTTTCATTTTTTGGGACTGTTTGGTTGCCCTGGAATATGGATTTG
>MU225876.1:3002026-3021374 GCA_018584345.1 Thuja plicata
TTCCCATTCTCAAAAAGGGCATCCAAACAGGGAATTGCACCCCATAACCGGGTTATGGGCGGCATAACCCGTTTATGGGGTGAAACCAAACGGGCCCTAATAGATCTATTTCATCATGCATGTATGTGGGTCTACACACAGTTTCTTACGTTTTTAAATTCTTCATATGCCATTAGAAATCATTACAATATGAATAACAATTCATTTAATATAATGTATTGTAAAAAATAAAGATTTCCCCGTGTTCTGCCTGCCAGGGCATCACTTTTATTACACATAACTTAACCATTAGATGTGAGACCAAATGCATTTGAAAGCACTATGAATATACTTTAAAATGAACCAAGGATTAAATTTATCCACCAAGTACAAACACAAATATAACAAAACCTTGAAACGGACTCGTTAACAGAGGGTTTTAAACAGTTTTATGAAATTCCATTTGTATTCAAGGAACCATGCAATAAAGGGCACATAGATCGAATATGTGGAATGTCTAATGTTTGTCTTAGACTAGATAGAATTGCAGGAAGTCAACTTGTTTATGGATTTTGACCAATGCATGTCATTGGTAGGAGGGGTGTTAGTCTAAGAACATGTGAAGGAGAGTTTTAAAAGTGTCTAACTGATTTGTGAATAAGGGGCACTTCATTTATGTTTAAGTTGTGACTATCTCTGCAAAATGGGATAGAATGTCATAGTTGATAGAGTTGAAGATTAGATGTTTGATAGTTGGACAATGTTATACCTAAGGGTTTCTTAGGGCATCATGTGCATTGAGAGAGGATCCTGTAGAAGGGGGAAAGAGTTAGAAGACCAAGTTCAAGAGATTCAGTCTAAGATAAGGACCTATGGGTAGATGTACTGTAAGGGTTTTGTTGATAGTTTGTGAAAGGGGAAAGTCACACTAGATGTCTATTTATTGACAGAATTGGTGGGCATTGTGGAAGCCTAATTTATGAGTGGAGAATGTCATTTGCAGAATCAGTGAGTTGATGAAACCTATAAGCAGTTGAGTAGATTCCTAAAGGATTGGTGATCAGTCATGAAGAACAATGAAATCACTAATGATATGATCAGAGTTTGGTGAACCAGTGGGTAGGTATTGGTTGGATTGGAGAAGAGTGTTATGAGGGTTAGTGTGTTATAAAGGCATAATTGTTGAGGTATGACCAATGTGGGTCATTAGAAGAAACAAATGAGTTGTGATTGATGATGTGAGAATTTGTATCTACCATAAAGAAGTGGGGGTTTGTCTTGGAAGACATTATTTTGATGAATGCAAATGAAGGAAACATCATATTTTTAGTTTGATTTTGGAAGGACCCATGATGCTCTTTACACTCTTGCCCTTCCAATGTAAAACTTACCTCTTCGTTTACTAGGATCCAAATATTTATATGTTGTCTCCATATATCCAATGAAAGGACTTAGGTGCAGAGATAAAGTTGGTTTCAAGCATTGAAGGTTATGTTTTTGGTTATGAATAGAAAGAAGGTGTTGGAGGCTCATTAGCTGTAGTAAGGTGTCTAGTGTTTTAAATAGTCTTAAAGGGCATTAGGTGTTGTATTATTTACCTAATTATTTGAATGTAAAGCTGAGTGATTGGAGCCTTGTGATCAAATGGATGCTTATTGTCCTTGGAGATGATTGAAGTTAAAACACGGGTCTTAGACAACTGTTGTTACAAAACAAAGTTAAAATATTGAAGGAATAAAGTTGATCCTTATGCCTTGAGATCAAGAATGACATGATCAGTTTGGTCCAAAAATTCAACAACCAATATTTCTTCATGATAACCAATGAGAACACTAACCTAATATGTTGGTCCAAAATGTCTTTTTGGAGTGGTCCTAATGTGAGCATGGAATGGGGTTTGGGATGATGTGACTTCCCTTTCAAAAACTTAAATGAATATTTGCCAATGTAATCAGCAATATGAATATAAACAACAAAATCTAAATCCAGGACCTTACCTATGATGGTCTCCACTAAGTAACTTCTTGTGTTGTTGTTCATGTTGGCTCTGTTGGACCCTGCAATTAAGGTTCAATACATATTGTTCAATAGCATTAACAGTGGAGCATAATGAAATATTGGAAAGTGTGTTACCTTATTGAGCTTCTCTTAGTTTCAAGAATAGTTTAATATTATCTACTTAACAGTGCCAACCATATGAAGGTGGAAGCTCATTTGGCCCCTCCCCCCTAACATTAGCATCATTCTAAATTCTTTGTTAACATATAACATTCATTCATTCTTTCATCCATTAATAAAATATAACATTTATTCATTATCACATAACATTCATTAACACATTACATTCATTATCACATAACATTGAATAACTGATTCGTAATTAGTGGTTTACAAATAAACTTGTAAATTAATCCTAATTACATAATTTTTCCGATGCATGCAAAATTGAGTGATTATGCTTTTTAGTCATTGAAATTACAATTAGGTACACTTACAAAATTTAATGAAATTAACTAATTACTAAAGTAAAGTAATTAGAATTTAAACAAAAATGAAATAGTGAGAATGTAAGACAAGAGAGAAGAATAATAAGACACGAGATAGAAGGATCAAACCTAGGTTGATAATAAAGTTCGTCCAATCAGGACTACGTCTTTGAGTTTGCTTCTCAATGTTGGGACCGCTTTATTGATATCACGAAGAAACATGTCTTGTTACAATATCCAAGATTTTAAGAACCTACATACCCTTTTCTCACAATCTCTCTTCTTTATAATTTTTGGTGTACAATAACACTTGGCAAATTTTCTTCTCACAAAGAATTTTCCTTCAAGAAATAATTCTCCAATTCCTAAGAATTCTCTCCCAATTCCATTTGATGTTTTTTTTCAAAGCCAAAATCACCCCATTTATATATACATTTATTTGCTAATATGGGTTAGAACCATATTATTTTGCAAATATATCCATATCTCCTAATTACCACCACAAAATCCCAAAATCCCCCTAAAAAATCAATAAAATCTTCCAAAATAACACTTACAAAAAAAAAAAAAGGACCCCCATCAATTACGTAACCGTTTGTTTCCTGGAATATGACAGGAATTGGCATTATCTAATTCTGGATAATGCCAAATTCCATGTTTGGGTCCTTGAAAAAAAATGGAATTGGAATTCCGAAATTCTCATTTTGCCCCCAAAATGGGAATATCATTTTCCACCTAAATAGGTGGAATTGGAATTTCGAATTCCAATTCCAATTTTTACAAAAGCAAATTTAATATTTCGTGGGATCTGTGACTATAAAGATATATATGTGTGTGTGTGTATACACATGTGTGTATATACATACATGTATGTGTGTATATACACATGTGTGTGCATATATACATACATGTATGTGTGTGTATATACACATATGTATGGTGTGTGTATA
The DNA here is from genome assembly GCA_018584345.1 of Thuja plicata. NCBI lineage: Eukaryota > Viridiplantae > Streptophyta > Pinopsida > Cupressales > Cupressaceae > Thuja > Thuja plicata. The sequence continues at coordinate 3,005,442 of MU225876.1, forward strand.
TGTGTGTATATACACACATGTGTATATATACACACGTGTGTATGTGTGTATATATATACACATGTGTGTATATGTGTATACATGGATACACACTTGTATGTGTATATGTATGGTGTGTATATGTATGTATATACACACACATGTGTATATGTATGTATATATACATAAATGTGTGTATATGTGTATACATGGATAGACACTTGTATGTGTATATACACACATGTGTGTATACACACACACATGTATGTGTGTATAAACACACGTGTGTGTGTGTATATGTACACAAATGTGTGTATATGTGTGTATACACACACATGTGTGTATGTGTGTATGTGTGTATACATGTGTATATATATACACATGTATATATATATATACACATATGTATGTATGTATATATACACATGTGTGCATGTGTGTATATATACACACCATATTCAAAGAAATTAAAAATTAAAGAATTAAAATTCCTTATGCATCTTCTCATTCATCTTCCGAGTGAACCAAATGGGTCAGATCTTCCTGAATTGACCATATCTAGGATATGGTATTCCAGTACCCAAACAGGCCCTAATAAGTAATTTGGAATGTAATTCCATATTTTAAGGGGAGGGGATCCATTTATTAACAAACATTCAAGTTTGTTTCAACTATTTAACATTTATTTGGGGATTTAATTTATTTTGACTTAAGTTTTATAGGTTAAATATAATATCATCGACATTAGTTTCAAAATATCCGTTAGCAGTAGTTGGAGGGGGGCGAAATTAGAAATTAGAGAAACAGTCGTAGTGGTCGTGGGTTCTAACCTCCTGCTGCCTTTAAATTTGGACTCTTTTAGAGTATTTTATTTGCACGTCTTTAAAAGAAATGTAGCGGCCAATACTTTACAAAGTGAATGTTTGACGCATTGGTGGTTAGAGAGAATCCCATATTAGAGGTCGGGGATTTAAATCACTCCACCAGTACTTTGAACAAACGGACCCCCAAGGAGACAATTGTGCCACGTGTCATACTGACATTAGCAATTTAGTCAGCTCCATTTTTTAAACTGAATATGATTATGAAATAAGCGCAATGAGCACTACAACTCCTCATCATTTTTGGATGGTTTTGAGACAATCAATTTTTCACCTTCTTTGTCAAGTGGCGATGGACTCAATTTTTTGCTCTTTATAATATGTTGGTTATGTGAGATTCTGAGACTGTAAATCATTCAGGTTCTTTGAATCCACCTGGATCAATAACATTCATTAACACATAATTACATCCATTAAAATATAAAATTCATTCATTACATAATATGATTAAACTCATTTCTCTTTTGATTTTTTTTAAGCTAAGAAAAGACTAATTGGAGCATCATCTTCTTGATCATTTTCCCCTCTTTAGGTGTTGTACCCTCTGGTCATGCCCTATGCCTATTCAAGTAATCATGATGTGGAGGCCTATGCAAAGGGGGGTCTACTGCAATAACAAAGATTTGGGTTAAATTCATAATATTTTTTTAATTATTGTTACAAGTATTTCATTATTAAAATAATATTACAAGGGTGCTCTTTATCTGATGGGGCCACATCATCTTCTTGATCATGTCGTCTAGCCTCATCCCCTTTACCTGATGGGGGCACATCACGTTCCTGACGTTGTGTAGTTTGATCATGCCCAAATTGTTTACCATGCTCTAAAATAAAAATAGAAAAGGTTACATTAATTACAACACCAATTGCAGTTAAAGATGTTTAATTATATTGATAATTACATATATAAAAAATTGTATAGCACATGAATACCTCTAGTACCAGGATGCACACCATGACCTTTATCATGTGCAGGTTGTGCTCCAATCTCAACAGGTTGCATTCCAATTCTATATGCATTGTTATTATTGCTTGCTTGTTTAGAACAAATATAGTCACTTCATGGTAGAAATTAATATCGAATAGATTATTGCTCAAGTATTCAATTTTAAATAATCTTCATTTAGGTTATTTACCTGCGTGAGGAATGCACTGGAAGCTTGTGTTTTCCCACTCGATTCTCTTAGGCGTTCAGCCACGGCTCCATGGCCTTGGTTGAAGGCAAACTTTATTTCATCTTCTATGGGAGCTTTGTTGAGTTCAGAGCCTTGCATTTTTGCATAATATCATGAATTTTGCTTCTATTGTTTGATTAAAAAATAATTGTTTGCAATCTATTATTTTGGTATGATATTTCATTTATTGATACATATAATTTATGTGGCAACATTCATATAACCAACAGAGCCAAGTTTGTGTTGCCCGTGTTTTTCTAGTCTTTCCTTCTTTGCCTTCGAAGTGTCAGGTAGCCTATGAAAAGTTTGAAATATGTTAGGTTATGTAAAATAAAAAGTAATCAGTACATAATTACATTGTTGATAGTATCACATACCTTTTATTTTTTTGCTTTTTCCTTTCTATCAGAAATCAGGTCCTTCCACTCCCTCTCTAGAATCATGGGGGGACGCTCATACTTTTTGTTCTTCTCTAAATGTGTCCTATATTGGTTCACACATACTTTAGATATATGCCATCTTTCTGAAGGACATTGGTTTTTTTTAATGTATTTATGAACAACAAAACTAAATGACTTATGAGTTCATCTTTTAATTGTTCATTTCTGGCATTCCACCGTGTACGTATGGTGGGCCCGAAGATCTCCAATGTATGGTCATTTAGATGTTTATATAAAAAATCATTTCCTGCAAAAAATATCATGGGATCATTAGTCCAAACAGAGTGATCAATACGTAAATAATAATTGGACTATATATAATAATAATTTTAAAGTACATAAAACCTTTTCTATCTTTATGGGAACAAAATCATCGGCCACCGCTAATGTGACTGGAAATGTTCATGTACTAGCAATACAAGAAGATCCAGGAAATTATGCTAAAACACCACCACTAGTGGCCTCTGCATCCCCAAGTACATGTTTTGTTGCATAGGTCGGTGCACTAGTTGATGCTTGGATGCTACGTGTTGCGGATGATGGGATCAATTGAGGTTGTGTATGCATAGGATCATCATGGATAACACCTGAAGTACCTTAAACAATACACAAATATATGAGCAATAACACATTAACGGAACGACAGGAACATGTAAAAATATGAGGTGGTGTACATACATAACAACATGGCCAACAACATCATGAGGATGCAAAAATTTCTATAAAAAGAACACGTACATATTTTGGTTAATGACATAAAAGAGTATAAAATATATACCATGAATGAACTTATGTTATTAAAAAATTTCATGACAACTTACTTCCAACTTTTGTATTTTTTTTCAATTGTTTCGCCCTCTCTTGTATCTCATCAATTTGAGGCTCCATGGATAACAATTCAACTATTTCTTGATTTATTTATTTTTGCAAACTTTTTATCATTTCAACAAAGTTTGGGGAATATGCGATGTCATCATCACATAATAGTGTGTCCAGAATTGTTTGGAGGATGTCAGGTACTGCAGGTGTCTTTCCCCAAACATCCACTTGTGACAAGAATATTAGTAACCATAAAGAAATTAATCCTATATGATAAAGAAAAGAACATAATAATATAACAATTACAATGAGGTTTATCTGCTAGGAAGAGGTGCCTGGAGGTGCATCCACCTGTGATGAGAATATTAGTAACATTATCAAAATTAATCCAAAACCATAAAGAAAAGAACATAATAATATAAAATTTTGCTTGTATCTAATTTGTACAATTACCATTAGGTTTACCTGATGGGAAGAAGTTCCCGAAGGTGCATCCCGATTTGTGGTATGACTCAGATCGTCCCCCCTACGATCAATGTTGCTCTATGACAAAAATTATATATATAAAACATTAGCAAAATGAAACCAATAGACTTACAAAAAAAACTTAATAGTCAAATTGTATATTGGAGTCATTAATTGGAGGTTTGATGTAATGGTATATATTACATACCACCTCCATGATAATAACTTTGTTTATATCACACAAAATGTGACACAATATGAGGGCTAGCCGACACTCTCTCTGTTTCCATCTCTTGGAAGTCGCATGGTGCTACTATTAGGACCTACTAGAGATGGACCATGAATTAAAAATATTAAAAGGTACATCATGAATTAATTATATAATGGCATTATAATAAAACACATAATAAATTAATTATGTAACCATATAAGTCAAATAAAATTCTATCAATAAATAGATTTCAAATAGATAATATACTAATCACATACCTCATACATTTTAATCATGTCATTGCTTCTTCTTCATCCAAATTATCATCATCATCACCATCACCATCACCATCACCATCACCATCACCATCACTATCACTGTTGAGCATTGTTTTTACACAAGTCAATTGCTAGGAATTAAAGATTCAATTTCCTCTCTTGAAAGAATAACGAAGCTATTCCAAAGGTTCTCCATGGTCGTGGTACAACCGCTTGGTAAACTCAGTTGAAGATAAATTTGAATGTTCACAAGGAGGCCTTTGCTGGTACTTTCAAGACTTCAAGATGCAAAATAAACTTTAGTGCTCTTTTGTATTTTCTCGATTTTCAGTGTATGCAATTTCCTAATGATGCAAATCTAACTTTAAAACTACAATGACTGCTTATTTAAATCAATTTCAAACAAAGATAAACAAATTTGGGTATCAAGATTTGCAAGCAAATTTATGGAAATGAAATCTAATAGACATAAACCATCGTTGAACCATGCTTGTGAATTAAATGATGGAGAAATATGGAAACCCATAAAACATGAATCATATTAGATCACAATTTTATGTTTATCAAATGCAATCTTTTGAAGAACTTTTACCCCAACGCAAGATTTTCCAAAATCTATCAGATCGTAAAGCTACAAAGATGCACGCACACACGAGACAAATCTATCTTTAAGTCAATAGAACTACTTTCCCCAATCATTCGTCACAACAAGATGAATTAACAATAGAAAACTGTAATTTAATTGATCACAGATCCATACACAATAAATACAATTGGCTCTCTAAAATAGATGAAGAAGCATCAACACACATTCATCAATTTCACATAGATAGTAGAAGTAATCACACCATGAATGAAGTACCAACCGTATGTATCTTTAATGCATAAAATATTCGACCTTAATTACATTGTTTTGATGGAATATATAGTGCTTCAATTAAAACTCAAAACTGGAAACCAGGGTTCTATTTACACTAAAACAACGAAATAAAGATAAATCTAAAGCTTACTAAAGAAAAACTACTCCTAAGCTGATAGCTAACAAGTCTGCATGGATTTTAATCCATTTGCATTACATTTATGCGAGAAAATAATGCTAAATCCGCTCAACAAAAAAAAGATTAGAATTGGAGTTCCACCCTTCTTGAACTGAAGTGTTCTTCTAAAACTAGAGTTCTTCCTTGGATTCTTCATCTCGGCTCTTTTTTCATGAACACAACTAATTGATATCTTCTAGTCCAACAAAAATGACCCCAAACATGCATGCAATCTGATCTGGAACAAACTCTCCATACAAATTACCTCTCTTTTGAAATGGCCCAGAAATTTTGGACCCTAACCCTAACTCTGAAAGTTGAGAAGCTAAAAATTAGCTACGTATGAATCCTTATGACTCATGAAGTTTCAGACTTTCTAAGTTCGAAAGGCCAAAAGAACTTGAGAAAATGGCTAAGTATCAAAAATGGCCCCCAGTCTTCAAAATATGGTTGTGTCAAAAATCTCCCTTTTGCAAAATTTGACTAAGTCCAAAACTGAACTTTTTTGGAGTTTTAGAGGTGGACGGGCTTGTCAGAGATTTCACGATTTTGGGATTTCGACATTTTGGGGTTTCGGGATTTCAGGGTTGTGGACATCCAAAAATTAGAATTTCCAAAAATCTCATGACTGAAAAATTGTTAAGTCCAAAATGAATTGGTTTAACATTTTCGGGGTTGTTGACATCCAAATCTCTGAAAATTTGTGGACCTCCAAAAAATGCAACTCTAAAAATTGGCCAAGTCCCAAAATGACCGAAGTCCACAAAAATGACTAAGTATCAAAATGACACTTAGTTTTCTAGAAGGATGTTTGGGTGAGCTTTGCAAGATCTCTCTATTATCCCTTGGACTTGGTCAAAATTGTACAACTTCATGGAGTTCACATTCCCTTATTGCTTCTTCCTAAACCTCAAAAGGCGTGCTTCAAAGTTCTGCACTTCTTTAATGTCGTTCATGATTTGCTTCATATTTTCCTTGAAGTAGAACATTAATTGTAGATCTTCCTCAGTATTTAATACAACAACCATTACATTAAGTTGTTGAATGATGTTTCCTATGGCATAGAGACTGACCTACATCCATGTCAGTGATCTCAGTGTCCAAATTTCCCATCTTAGTGGGGGTGTGGTATCCTTTGAAATGATAGTTCATTGGCAGAGCTGCTATCTTTTCCGACATTCTTTTCACTAGTTGAGGAGTTGACATCTTTGTATGCTATATGCAAATGCAGTTATTAGAAACATATTATTGAAAAAAAAAAACTACGATCTAATACACCACTCATATTACGATCCAAATTATAAATTCGGACTACAAAAACTACCAAAACTATCAAAACATTATATACAAAATTAGGTCTACTTGGAGAAGTCATAATTTCTTGCCCCTAGCTCGGAAGTGTGAATAGTTTACTTTGATAAAAAGGTCTCCAAGAGTTCAAGATTCAGTATGTGAAGGACAATGCTGGATTCCAGGCCCCAAAATGCCCCAAAGTCCTCCAAAAATGTAAAATGTTAAAACAAAGAAAAACCCCAAAAATACCTTTCAAAAATTTAGACTTTTGAGCTCACTGTACTTTTTGAACTTTTGGACCTTCACAGTCCAAAAATATCCCCAAACTATGAAAGCCTGAAAACCCAATATTGTGGCTAGAGACAAGAAAATTAGAGTTTCAGAACATTGTAGCACTTTTGGATTTCTGGAGGCCGAAACTCTGATGACCCTGAAGGTACAAGGACTGGGCGAGCTTGATCCATTTGCGAGGTGTTCTTTTCAAATTTTTAGACTTTGAAAGTCTGAAAGTACCAAACTCATGCCTTAGTCAATTTGAAGGATGTGGAAGGCGTCAAAAGTTTGAGCTTTCAGGGTTGCAAAGGTTCTAGTAACTCCACAAATCTGAAAGTCTGAAAAGGGTAAAAAATGACTAAGTCCAAACAAGAATTCAACAAAAACTAACCCTAAAGATAACCTTATAAGGAAAAAGGATAAATAGGGGAGGAAGTAAGACCTAAAGGGAAACCAAAATTGGCATCCAACTATCGGGAGCACACCGGAGCCCATAATCTGACTCACAAGGTACATAGCTAGGTTTACTCTAAGGACTCCAAACTACCAAAAAGGACGAAAGACCCAAAAAGGGGTGCCCCATTAGGCCAAGTGGCCAAAATGGGGTGTGTGTTGTGGAACCAGAACAAATAGCCCAAACAAAAGGAGAAACGAACAAGGCATTTCTTTATCAGCAAACAACTTCTGGAAGCTCGTCTTGCAATAATCTGAACATAAGTACCATTTGTGGAAATATCTTTCACCAACTCTCAAAATTGAAGTCTTTTGTTGTTTCTTCCAATGTGTACACTTGTGTGTTCATTCCTTTGACATTTTGACAAAGATAACTTAGATGAATATCAACCAAAAACCAACCTTCACAATGTTGACAAGGGCTTCCTGGGAAGAACTCTACTGTCAGTTAGGCATCCCTAGCCCCAAAAAAGTTTCCCATGAGTCCCAATCTAGCCTCTCTCTAATGCCAGCCATACATCTATATCCATAGTAGAGATTGATAGAGTCACCCTTCTCTGTCTCCTAATAATTTTTTGAAGCGGGAGTATTTGGAGAAGTTTCTTTTTGAATTGTGTCTCCTTTCTTGATTGGTGACTAGTTTGAGCCACCTTCTTTGAGTATGTCATTTATTGAGTGTCTTTGTTTATTTTTGTAAAACCTAGGCATCGCTTAGGTTCTGCTACCTTGGTATAATATTTCTATCACCGTGGTGATTGCTTCTTTGAATGATCAATTTGGCTTCTCATTTTCTTCCCTTTTGCTTCCTTCTTCTTTTTATTTGTCAGGTTGTAGATGGAGAAGGGTTATGGGACTGGTGGGTACCTGATTCAACTTGTTGGTGCTGGTTCTAACTAACAAATACCCAAGAAACCAATGTTTCTAGTGTCGTATTTTAATATATTCTGTGATTTAGGATGATCAACATTGAACATCACCTTGATCGTCAACAAAAGGTATCAACATTTCTGATCCCCATGTACAACTTCTCGTAAGATACATCTCTTTGGAAATTTTGACTAAGAAATACCTCTACCTCTCGTGGAGGATTAGTTGGGATGGACCACTTGTTAGGAAAAACCCTAATAAAAGACACTTACCCTCAAACTGACAAAAAAAGATGAAAAACTAACAAGCAAGAAGGAACAAAGACAGACACGGTGAAAAAAAGAAACAAGAAAAAGGAAAAAAAACTAACCACTAAAACACAAAGGAAAGTAACTAACACCCACCTAATCAAAACTAAAGATAAACTATATAAAAAAAACTTAGGACAAAAAGCATATGGGTTGTTGATTAAATGATGTTTATCTCCATGCAGTAGCAATATCACACCTTGTATAGTTCTAAGGAATGCAAACTCATCTTTGTACTCAGAAAAATAAAATTTAGACAAATTTTATTCAAATTATGGGTATGAATCATACAACATGATAGGTTGTGGAAACTCTTCATGATCATGATTAATCCTAAAATATGTTTCATTACCCTTGGCATTGTATTCAAATTGAAAATTATTGAATTGAAAGGGATAATGGAAAGATACAACCTGATTCAGTGAGTTCCCAAAAATGGGTGTATACTCACACAACAAGATTTCTTCTTCTGGAGATCTTAACTCAGGGTACAACACTCCATCCTTATCAAGTACATGCACACTATAAGAAGACATAGTCATTGGTGATGTACTATACCTATCATTAAAACAAGGTTCAAAAGGAAAAGCATCAAGATTGTGACCCTTTCTATAATCATCATTAGTCCTAAATAATAAATCATCACGTTTGACCTCATTGGGACTAAGAGTTTCACTCATAATCATGCCTTTTGGATTATAGAGATTATTAATATCATCAATCAAATCATATTCCTCCTCAAACCTCAAAGAAACATGCTCAAAATCACCCTTACCTTCTAAACAAATCTCCCAAGATAGCATGAAGTTGGGATAAATTACTTCTGTATGTATATTAAATGGATGAACTCTACTTGAATTGGCTACTACAAGGTCTGATATATGCATGGAATACCCATAAATGGACATTTCTTTACGCAAACATGATGCCAGATCAAGAACTTCATCTACCTTATCTGATGATAGAGACATAGAGTCATCTTGTTTGTCGATTGGTAAGTCCAGAGAATCATCTACCCTATGGAATAATTTTTTCTCTCCATCACATTCCTGCAAATCATCATCAACCAAATGCATTAGATTAGTAAGAATAGAGTTATGAAAATACACCCTTGTTCCCCACAGTTGGCCATGTGTGAGTGTTGCAGACTCTAGGACAACCCTTTGATAATCCTTTTGAACCTCTTGTATCTCCATTTGAGTTTCATCATGATTAGATTTCAAACAATAAAGGGCATCATCACTCATAATTTCATGAGAATAGACTTCTTACTCTTCACTTATCATGAAAATGTCTATGAATGTGTCAATAATTTCATCCTCTACATCATTTTTAATTGTCTCACCATCGTTCTCTTGTATGTTGATCAATTTAACTTCCTCATCAAGAAAGCTAATATCTTCCAAAGTCTCATGGATTTGATCAGATTCATCTTCTTCCTTCCTTGATTGACTATCCCAATGATCCACTATAGGAATTAATACCTCTTCAATAATCATCTTTTCTTTCAAATAGAATTCTATCTTTCTAAGGAAAACAAGGCAATCCACCTCACAATGTTGGTTTGTGAGGTGTATCCTACATCCGTCCATCCATGCAAAATCTGAAATGACATAGGAATACCTAATTCTCGCAACCTCTCATTTAGTCTACTTTGTTCAATTGGAATATTTTCCCAACATAGATTACAAGTATCTACATCTTCATCATGTGAACCTTGATCAATATCAGAGGATTCATCATAATTACCTTGTGTAGATGTCAAAGTTTCCTCACTTGTTGATTATTTGTGACAATAATTCTGGGGCAGCATTGAATATGTCTTATCTTCTTGGATTTTTCCATCATTTCTTGATACCTCATGATTGATTTTTTCAAAAAAATCATTTGGTAACTTGATTTCTTGATTATTGTAAACTTTTAGACCCATTTCACCTTCATTGTTGCACCACTTATCATGCTCATACGACTGACCAACAAACTCTCCATTTGAAGTATCATCATGAATTGATACATTAAGTGTTGGAGTATAACAATAATATGACCATATAGTTGAAACAACATCATTGGGAGGTAAAATACTTGCATCCGTGGTTGTAGCATGGGCATTTTCACCCCAGCTATGATCTTGAAAGTGATTGATTTGATTCTTTTGATTGGATGATTGCATCATTTGGATATCAGGCATGTTGTAGTTGGTTGAACAAGATGATTGCAGCTGAATATTTGATGTATTCACTGGGTTGACATAGGATTGTAATTATTGGAAATATTCAATCAATTGCATATTGAAACTTCCATATAGACCATTCGTACCATTTGTAACATCACATCCACATTATTCCAAGAAAAGAGCCTTGTTGAATGCATCATGTAGGGTAGTAATCTCACCAAAATATCTAATTGTGCTTGAAAATAAAACATTCAAACACCATTAATAATGTTCTTTTAACATCAAATCATACACCATCCTTTTTGAATCTTGAACCCTTTGATACATGAGAAGGAATTGATGATTAAATTGGGCAATAGACTCTTGAGGTTTCCTTCTCACAGTAGCTAAATAGATAAAGAATCTTGTGAACTCACATTAGGATCAAATTGAATCAAGAATAAATCCTTTAATTCAACCCATGAGCAAATAAAATTGGATGGAAGTCTTACATACCACTGAAGCGCTACACCTTGAAATGTCCTGACAAATAGATTTCCAACAATATCTTCATGTTCAATTTTAAGAAAAAACATAAGATCTTTGCAAATCCTTACATAATTCATAGTATTTTGTCCATAATTGGGGAAGAAAAAGGAAGCCTATTGTGTGCATGTAAAGGAATCTCACGGATAGCCCATGGTATACACAAAGGACTATCCATTAAAGCTAGATTTTCCCAAGATCCAACTTATTCAGTGTGCATGTAACCATGAAAATGTTTTGGTTGGCGTGACGATAGATGGTTTCATACCACTAAATGCTCTGATTTTATGAGTTGTTCCAAATTTGAATCTCAAAATTGCCCTCCTTCTAGCGCCACTTCTGTTGAACGTTATTTTTACACAAGTCAATTGCTAGGAATTTGAGATTTGATTTCCTCTCTTGAAATAATAACAAAGTTATTCCCAAGGTTCTTTGTGGTCGTGGTACAACCGCTTGGTAAACTCAGTTGAAGATAAATGTGAATGTTCACAAGGAGGCCTTTGCTGGTACTTTCAAGACTTCAAGCTGCAAAACAAACTTTAGTGCTCTTTTATATTTTCTCAATTTTCTGTGTATGAAATTTCCTAATGATGCAAATCTAACTTCAAAACTACAATGACTGCTTATTTAAATCACTTTCAAACAAAGATAAAAAATTTGGGTATCAAGAATTGTAAGCAAATTTATGAAAATGAAATCTAACAGACATAAACCATCATTAAACCATGCTTTCGAATTAAATGATGGAGAAAGATGGAGACCCACAAAACATGAATCAGATTAGATCACAATTTTATGTTTAAAAGATGCAATCTTTTGAAGAACTTTTACCCCAACGCAAGATTTTCCAAAAGCTATCAAATCGTGAAGCTACAAATATGCATGCACACATGAGACAAATTTATCTTTAATTCAATAGATCTACTTTCCCCAATCATTCGTCACAAAAAGATGAATTAACAACCACAAACTCTAATTTAATTGATCACAGATCCATACACAATAAATATAATTGGCTCTCTAAAATAGATGAAGAAGCATCAACACGCATTCATCAATTTCACATAGATAGTAGAAGTAATCACACCATGAATGAAGTACCAATCGTATGTATCTTTATTTCACAAAATATCTCATCTTAATTACATTGTTTTGATGGAATACATAGTGCTTCAACTTAAAAACTTGGAATTGGAAACTAGGGTTCCATTTACACTAAAACAACGAAATAAAGCTAAATCTAAAACTTACTAAAGAAAAACTACTCCTAAGATGGTAGCTAAAAATTCTGCATGGATTTTAATTCATTTTCATTATATTTATGCAAGAAAATGAAGCTAAATCTGCTCAGCAAAAAAAGATTAGAATTGGAGTTCCACCCTTCTTGAACTGAAGTGTTCTTTTAAAACTAGAGTTCTTCCCTGGAATCTTCATCTCAGCTCCTTTTTCATGAATAGAACTAATTGATATCTTCTAGTCCAACAAAAATGACCCCAAACATGCATGTAATCTGATCTGGAACAAACTCTCAATGCAAACTACCTCTTTTTTGAAATGACCTATAAATTTTGGACCCCGACCCTAACTTTGAAAGTTGACAAGCTAAAAATTGGCTAAGTGTGAATCCTTATGACTCCTGAAGTTTCAGACTTTCAGAGTATGAAAGGCCAAAAAATTGAACTTGAGAAAATGGCTAAGTATCAAAAATGGCCCCCAGTATTCAAAAAATGGCTAAGTGTCACAAACTCTCCCTTTTGTAAAATTTGACAAAGTCCAAAACTAAACTTTTTTAGAGTTTCAGAGGTGGACGAGGTTATCAGAGATTTTAGGATTTCGGGATTTTGTGGTTTTAGGATTTCTGGGTTGTGGACATCTAAAACTCTGAAAATCTCATGAATGAAAAATGGTTAAGTCCAAAATGACTTGGTTTAGGATTTTCAGGGTCGTCGAAATCCTAAACTTTGAAAATTTGTGGACCTCCAAAAAATGCAACTCTAAAAATTGGGTAAGTCCCAAAATACCAAGGTTCAGAAAAATGACTAAGTATCAAAATGACACTTAGTTTTATTGAAGGATGTTTGGGTCAAATTTGCAAGATCTCTTTGTTTTTTGTTTTTTTTAAGCAAAAGTGGGGTGACCACTAATATTTATATTTATAATAATCTGGTTCGAGAGCTCAGTCGGGAAAGAACCAGTAAGAAAACCCGACTTCATTACTCAGTACAATGTTTAATAAAAACTAAACGTTTGAATATTACAATGTAAAGGGCCCCTAAAAAGGCATCAAAATATACCACATTAAGTGCTCAACAGCTTATATGATAGTAACATTTACAATGCGGTTGAAACAAAACACAACCCTTGTCCTTAACTATATCACGTTCTACTAATAAGCAATACCATACAGGTTTATATTTTGCAATCTTTTGAAAAGTGAGCTTTTGGCCTTCAAAAAATGTCCAAAATACCAATGTAAAGTGAACGAATTTAATCAAAACTCATATTCACCTGTGAATTTCATCCGATAACCATTCGACGAGAAACCCTAGTGTCAATGGAGCAACAGAGATGAGTGACACCAAAATCATCTTGATTTGTATCTATACATACCATTCGAAGAAACAAAATTTGATGGAGGGCTTACTGCTATGTTTTCCTTACTCCTCCATTGGGTCAAGCTCGTCTGTGGGGACCCCTGGTGTTCGTGGTGGCTAGCCCCCTTCTTCTTCATTCTGTGTCTTCACGTTGTCCCAACCCGATTCTTGGTTAGTTTGTTGGGAATCGACCCAACCCTCCCAATTGTGAGATTGAGATGTCGGCCAGCTATCCTGCGGATTTTCCCAGCCCGAAGCTTAAGCAGATTGTTGGGAGTCGACCCAACCATCCGTAGTGTTAGAATGGAATGTCGGCCAATTTCCCTGCGGATTCTCAACATTAATTTGGAGCCGTCGATCTTCGATTTCTTGAGGCAAAGGGGTGGCTGTTGTGTGGGCAAATGGCGACTGCGTAGCATTAGAGGTATCAATGAGAAATTTCAATGCCTCCACTCTCTTATGTATCTGTTGGTCCATTGCTTGTAGAACAGTCAAAATTTGGATATAACTCTGGTCTATCAGCAGTCTTTTAATTGTATCATAGGTCACCATAGCTGCATGATTATTTAACAAAGACTGTCTTGTAAAGCAACCTCCTATTAATGCGTGCCCGCTCCATAGGTTGTAATTTTGCATGGCTCTTTGAAGCTTATTGTCATTCCAGAATTGAAATACCACAAACTTATGTGCAATGTTTTCCAATAAATGATCTGATTGCACCATGTCCATCACATTCGACAAAAAAATTGAAACTAGCTGCGAAGGGTATAACAGCTGTGTTGTTCTCGGTTCAATGTTTTCCTTGCCAATAACAATTTCTATTGCTTCTCGGACATTTGCAGAATAAAATATGAACATACCTGCAAGAATTTCTTCTGTTATACGGGATGGGAGGGCTTGTTCTAATGTCGAAGGGGGAATTTGAATCCTGTCATTTTTGGGCATTATCTCAACATGCAAGCTCCCGCATTGTTCGCATGCGTTGGTTTTGAATCTGTTGAAGTCCATGTCCCCTCCTATTTTGCAGCAATGTGGAAGCCGAACGATGAGAAGTTTTTCTTTTACAAACCAAGGGAGTTCTGCATTTATATTTTAGTATTCACATTGTCAGTCTATCTGAAGTATACTTCTGTTTATTCGTGTGGGGAGATTGGATATCTCACACCTTGCTTTTTAGAACTGAATATTTATGTGTTCGGGTATGGCAATTAATATCTTCTGTCCTTTGATATCATATTTGCGCAATGTGTTTGTGTACTTTTGATCCCTCATCTTACATTTGGAGCCGCCATGTTTAAACATTAGTGAATAAGAGGATATACACGATCTTCTCATAATGAACAATCCCTCTATCATGTGTGGAATAACATGGCATTTCAATTCCATAGGCCACGCATTTATTTTATCAGGTATGGATCCGATGCTACATTGTCCTCGCAGATCAATGATAAGATGAAGTATTTTCCCTCATGTGTTGTAATTATATTGCATGCCTTTTGCTTATGGATCCGATGCTACATTGTCCTCGCAGATCAATGATAAGATGAAGTATTTTCCATCATGTGTTGTAATTAAATTGCATGCCTTTTGCTTTGAATCAAATGACCGCCCTCCTGTGAGTTTCCTTTTGTTACAGTCTAAATTTAATTATGCCATCATAACTTAGCATGTGTATTTCTGAATTTGGGTTCGGATTGCCAGGTATAACTATCAACCTTTTGTCTTCAAATGGTAATCAGTGTGAGTTTAATAAAAGTGTAATCAAATGAATGTTTTGTCTAATTGTACCACCTTAATTACTTCTGGCCATTTCTTTAAAATGCTATCCACATTTGTTTCTGATATATATTCTCCATCACATCCCATATTTGACAGAAGATCAACAGCTTTGTTTCCTTCCCTCAAAGTATGTGAAATTGTTAGATTAGGGAAACTATCTAAGAGGCACCATATTTGTGTCAATATGTATTTCAGTTTCCAATTAGATGATTCTCTTTTGACACATGCATTTATGATTACCTGTGAATCTCCTTCAACATGTAGGTTCTTAATTCCACACTGCTTTGCCAATGTGAGTCCTGATAGCATTGCATTAGCTTCTGCCCAGTTATTTGTTCCATTTGGTAGTTGGGATGCAAAACATGCTATAAGGTCTCCCTTGA
>MU225876.1:3063256-3075497 GCA_018584345.1 Thuja plicata
TTAAATCAGTTAATGGTTTGTATTGTCATTGATGTCAACTTGATATCATTTGTATGGTCATATACATAATGCCAAAGACTTCAGAGAATCAATGGAATAAAGGTTATGCTTTCAGCAATACATAAAAGTCAAGTATTCACCAAGTGACAGATTACACCGGCGGAGTGCACACCATCGGTAAAGATAGAGATAAATTCATAGTGATGCCCGATGAGCAGAAGATAGTGTTGCCTAGAAAAGAAGAATCAAAGGATGCCTGATGAGCTAAAAATAGTGTTGCCTGACGAGCAAGATCCAATGATGCCCGACGGACGGAGATCCTGAAGCTAACTGAAGTGACACCGATGGAACTGGTAGTTGTCACTGTAGAGTTGACCAACAGAATAGAGAGATCAGAAAATGACAAAATACCTAGTTGGCAGAGCTAAAAGATAGGCTTAACTGGTTGTTTTATTTTTTTATTTGACCACAGTTAAGTAAGTGATTTGTACAGTTGGCAAGAAGATAACTATGAGATAAATCAGGAGTTAAAGCCATAAATCAATTTGGCTAGATTGTTTTTCACACCAAGAATCAAGAACCAAGAATTAAGGAATATCATGTCTATTTAAGAGACAAGTATAATTCATTTCTAGGAAGCAATCAGATACACGGGGGAGTGAACTGATAGAAGATGTTGAAGAGAAACTGATGAAGGATAATCTTCATACAGTCCCGATCAATCAAGCTAAGGAAGAGCTAAAGAATTCTGCAGACACCGTCGAATAGAAAAACACAACATCATAGAGTAGAAAGAGTTAAGTATAAAGGAATTTAATTGATACATTGATCAAAAAGATATTGTAAGTAAATAGATCTGAAAATCTGCAATTCTGTTGCATTAGAAACAGGTCATTTTGTTTCAGTTTAACCATTGAAGCATTAAGTCTCTTAATAGAGCAGGACTTAACATTCTTTTGTAATTGAGGTATATCCTAACAGATTACCAAAAGGTTGACTCATGATGGTAGCATTGGTCTTACCTAAAGCCTATTGATAGTCTAAGAAGGAAGCTGATTCAAAGATGGTAGTAAGATTAGCATAAAACCTATTGACAGTCATGAGACTAATTCAAGGATGGTAGCATAGATGCCAGATACTAAGTGACAACCTATGTATGAAAATATTCTAACAAGGTCACACTTAACAGTGTGTTTGTAACCTTTGATAGGGTTGGCTCCTAATAGGGCTCACTTCAGAAGAGTGAAAATTTGAGGTACCGGTCCCAGTGGTTTTTCCCTTAACAAGGTTTCCACGTTAAAATCCTTGTGTTATATGTGTATGGTTCATTACTTTATTATTTTACATTCTACATGTGCATCTATGGATTGATTGGTATACTCCACATATTTACTGAGTATCGGTAAATACAGTTTACTGGTTATCAGTTATC
Source organism: Thuja plicata (assembly GCA_018584345.1). Lineage (NCBI taxonomy): Eukaryota > Viridiplantae > Streptophyta > Pinopsida > Cupressales > Cupressaceae > Thuja > Thuja plicata. The sequence continues at coordinate 3,064,689 of MU225876.1, forward strand.
AAGGAGAATAAGGATAGACAAGGTAAACAGACAGACAGCTATTTGTTTCAAATATTTCAAAGGCATGCATCTTATAGGGACTTAATAATTGGAGAAGTATTGATTGGTGGATTAAATTGGATAAATTTTTGAGGCCACTGATTCACCCCCCCCCCCCCCCCCCCCCCCTCTCAGTTATTACTAATAGTAGTTTCATAATGCGATTTTGTGCATCCACTATCATTTTAGCAAAGGCATAATGCTAGTTCAGACATTAACTTCCATCAAAGAAAAGGCATAACACTGGTCATCACTTGAGAATCAATTCGCAGTCAAGATCATTAATCAAGTCCTTAGAACTAGAGAGAAATAGGACGCTCATGATGTCTTTCATTTCATTGTTTTAGTTAGTATTATATCATGTTGATTTGAAAGCTCGTATTAATGTTCTATATAGGTTTTTAGTATTCAAATTACACTCACACAACTATAGATAGACTTGATATGCTTTGATCTATTTTCATGTTTGACATTACTCATATAGTGAGAGTTTCTAGATATATGTCTATTTATCCTCCTTGATATCCTAGTTTGATGATTACTCATGTGATGATTAGTGTGCATGCTTCACTATTTGGATCTTCAAATTATGTATTTGTGTGGGTTGATCACCTATTCAATTGTAGTAGGATGACTCAAATGTGGACTATCTATATCCATGAGATTGTTTTAGTGTTGATGTAGACTTTTTTATTTGACCTTGCCTATGAATAATTCTACATTTGTATATTTCATTAAGATAGGAATATTTATATATAGAGACTTTATTGTAGTTTAGATTTGATATGTTGATCGCATGAAGCTATATCTAAGTTGTTATACCCTAGTTTTAGGTATGGTTAACTAGGATAGATTATAGTTTGTTGTAATTTCTATTCTAGATGATATGAGTAAGGTAGTTACTTAGAGCCTTTTTTATCATTTTAATCTAATCCTTATGTTCACGTAAACATTGTTGCACATTTTAGTGACAATTGATATGCTTATGTTCTTTAGAAACAAGTTGAATAAACATAGAAAGGTGATCTAGAATAAGGTCAGACTTGTGTAAAAAAGGATATGCTCAAGTTAAGGGGATTGATTTTGAGGAGGTATTTTCTTTAGTAGAAAGATTAGAGACAATTGGAATGTAAACAATCAATGAATAGCTTGATTTATCTTACCACTACTAGAAACCAAATCTATGTTTTGTAGTCTTTATTATTTCATGTCTAAACCTCAAGGGGAACACAAGCGAGCTACAAAATGAGTCTTTGTACATGTCAAAGGGTCCATTCAATTTGGTTTTTCATACAAGAAAAATGTTGACTTCATGATAACCAAATATATTTATTACGATAAGGCTAGATTAGTTGATACAATAATGTCTACAACATGTGATATTTTTACACTTGGATCATGAGTGATTAAGAACACTATTCATTGATATTTAGTTATATCAATCCACATTGATATATTTTTTCTTGATAGACAAAGTGTTCTTAAGATGGTGAAGAACACAATCTATCATTCCACAACTGAACATATTGAAGGAAATCATCATTATAGTTATCAATTGGTTGATAATGAAGACTTGTAACTTTATTATTCTCTTATGTATGACTATATTTTAGACATAATTCAACTAGAAAACTAGTAATAATATCTTTGAAGCTCATAGATAAAATTATAATTTTATTTAGTTTAGTCATTAAGGAAGGTATTAGATTAATTGTAGGTTGTTTGGAGTTTATTCCTAAAATATAGGAAGGGTCACATTATTCGTTGACTTACATAATAAGTCATTCTACATTGTAATATTCATTAGCACGAGAAGATAATGATACTAATGTACAGAGACACCTAGCCATAACCCCCCTCCTACTAATATAACTTTGACCACTCTCTTGATTTTTTTTTGCTTAAACTTAGATTATTTGAGGTGTGATTCCATTCCACCTACTTTTATGTGAGTTTATGTAATATTTTATGAAATGATAATATTGAAATCTAACATTATTCATCATAAAATTTTAATATAATAATTTATTTCACACTTAATACATTTTGATATATAATAATATTAAATATGATAATTCACCAAATTAAATATTTAATAAACATGTATTTAGATATATAATAGCTTTCTTAAGAAAATTAAGACATTTTTATAATATTTTTTCAAATGTAATTCAATTTTATTATTGATAGATATTTCATTTGTAAATAATTATGACTAAAATAATATTAAAGATAATTATAAATTATATAATAAATTATAAAATTAAAATTAATTTAGTGAATACAATATTTTTTCCAAAATTAACAATAAAAGGTATAGACATGTTATTTTTATAATTTATGATAAAAAATTATGATATATTTATTGTCTATAAAAATAAAATAAAATGTTCCGAGTAAAATAATCTTACAATAAGTCATTGAGTGTGATCCAAAATCTTAATACAAAAACTAAAAACTACATATGTATTTAAGAAATACTATATTTCAATAACTATTATTTCATAAAAAAGAGCAATGCATCAAATTGTTACTGTTACAATGGCCATATATGTAAAGACAACAATTTAAATGAACATAAATGATGGACCACTTTATATGATCTACAACATTGATACAAAAATTACAATTAAATTGTTCTCATTTATTAGTTGCTTTATTCTCTATTCCTATTTTAAAAAGGGTGAAAAGCACACCGACATGGAAGAGTATGCGAACTCTAATGAAAGCAGGTAGACACTTCAACTCGATAATTTTCCATAGATAATGCCAAATAATTGCAATGAGAGAACCTAAAATTCCACCCACCATAGCTTGAGCATATGTATGCACTCCTCCTAGTATTCGTGTCCATGCCTAAATTCACAGCCACAAAATATATTAGTAGCTATTTTAAATTTTAAAGTAATATAATATTTTTTAATCTATTTTATAGATATATCGTGTTAGTTTATTTATAAATATTTATAATTATTTTATAAAATTTATTTAATTCTTCAAATAATTGGATTAAAAAATTTTTGTATCAAGAAGATATATCTATGCTTCAATTAAGTTGATTAATTATATATTTTTTTTTTTCTAGTATGTAAAAGATTGTTCTCCTATCAATGAGAACTATGTTTGATTATATCTATATTAATTTTCATGAGGAGAGTCACTTCTACTAGAAGGTGAAGTCATTGGAATACTAATAAGAATACATAGTGCATTATCCCAATGATCCACAGGAAACGTAAAATGAGCAACTTCAAGTGTAACTCTATTTTCTTACACCTAATATTACAAGAGAACATTAGAACAAATCATAACTAGAATAGAGATAAAAATAGATAACATATAAAACAACCAAAGAATAAAATAGAGTTTTTTTCTTTCCAAATGCTAAAATGAATTTCCACCCTAAAATTATGTCAAATCTAGGTGAACTTAGTTAAAGTTTTAGGCCAATCTCCCAAAAGAATCATATGGAATAAAAAAGGTTCAATCTAAAAGCCCTAAAGTGGTCATGACTCCAATTCCAAGAAGCCTAATATTTGGGAAAAAAACTAGGAAAGGTACATGATATTTTCATTTTCTATGAAATGAATAAAGAGGATTGAACACAACCTCAGTTAACCTACTTCCAATAGGGTTAACTTGGTGAAAAGGACACCAAATGAAATGGGCAAGTTTTGACTCAATTATAGGCAACCAAATAGTCCAAATTTTTCGTTGTCTAGTGCCTAAAGAATACTAAAGAAATTTTATGTGATTACTATTTTAAACTATGTATAAGCTATGAAGAAAGCCTAGGATATCCATTCATTGTTTGTAATTGTGAAGTTATGTGTCTGAATACCATTTCCATTTTTTCCACAAAGGATTGAGAAAATCCACCCTAATTTTATGAATCATTTGAGGAACTAAATCAATAATGATTTATGATGATTGGCAATCTATATTAGAAAGCTTGCACTTTAGTTTGGCCTCTAATTGAAAAGTAAAACCTTAGTAGTCATAGAATAACGTAGAATGATTATGGTACTTTTATTAAAGAGTTATAAGGCATGAATCCAAAGAGTATAATTAACAAGGGGTCAATCTTGGTAAGAAATAATATGATATGATCAAATAGAGTGTTGATTAATAGATGGACCTCCACAAACATTATTGACATCCAGCAAAAGTTATAACTTGGCTGCTTCACATATTTTATCTATTCTTTGATAATAAAACTGTCATATATCCAAATAGGTTCTTTCATAATAATAAGATTATGAGAAGGAGATCATTTCAACATTCAATCTACTCATTTCTAGTGTCAACCCTCTCAATTAACTTTATCTTCTTCTAAGCCTCATGTTCAATGTGTCTCTAAATCATCAAATAGTGGAAAACAAATTACCCTTATGTAACCATTTCTCATGCTCATGACACAGTGTCATACTAGAGAAAATAATCAAGGGGTGCAATTATTGACCATCTTTTTTAAAAATATGACTGTTTCTAGGTCAATCAAACATGTTATCTTTCTTCTATATTAAAGAAAATTGGAATTTGACACATCCAAGTCAACCAGTCAAGGGTTAGTATTTGCACATTCATTCATGCCAAATATTAAGACAAATACTAAGCCATTAATCACTAAAGACAAGGGGCTTTGAACACTTAGACACATGTTTATTTGGATCCATCAGGGGTTAGAGGCAGACCTTACCGCCTTAAAAATAATAATGAAAAAATAAGATATATGATTGATCACTAATAACTGATAACCTTAGAAAATTTTTAGGAGAGAACATACCATATCTAGGGTTTGGAGTCGGTGATATCAATTGTAAAAAAAAGGACACTTCACAACCATTAACCTTAAAGTTTGATTAGCAATGATGACCATTTTAGGGTTTAGGGCTAAACCTTCACCCTACCACATTTGAATAATGAAATTTCCAAGTGATAAACACAAAGTACAAATGCTAAAAATATAGGTATATTTCAAAGATCAGGGGTTGACCCTACTTTATACCTTTTTCCAACATAACACTAATTTCTGAAATTTTAAGCGTTGAAGCCCAATTCTTTCTTTAAGGTTCACATCCAAGAGTATAATTTCAACAATATATATATATATATATATATATATAATGCAGCAAATAAGTTCATACACCACTATGCTAATAATAAAGCAACATAACAAAATAAATAACCATATATATTAATGTTTTAGTCCAAATGACATGTTTTACCTTTTTGGCATTTTTAGTGGTCTATTTTTTAGAATTGGAGGGTCGAATTGACTAAAAATAGACCAAAAACAACTTTGAAAAGTTAGAAAAATCTTTTTTTTTTGCCAAATTTAGCCCGGGTCCTACTGCAGATTTGCAATTTCGTCATAAAAACAACAAAATTTGTGTCGGGGTTGTCTGACAAAAATTGGGCAGACTTTTGCAAGAATATGATAAGGACCAAAATTTTGCAAGAACCAGACCAGACTTTGGGGTTGCCAGCGAATAATTTGGTAACATAGCAATAGATATAAAAATAAGACATGTTTATAGAATTATTTATAAATCCAACGCTTTGAACCTCTAAAATTTCATTGAATTATGTGAGAATTTTATCCACAAAGTGGGTTATGCTTTGATGTAAGATCTCCATTTTTATTTTTATTTTTTTTTCTTTTTATGAACATTATAAAGAAGTTCCTTCGTAATTAGATAGTTAACCAATTTATTCTTACTTGGATACTAATTTAAGTACATTTACTATCTTACAGCAATTCCTCAACTCTGGATAACAGTTGGAATCTCTAGTCTATCTCAGTAAGTAGATTCTTTTAATTGGTTTATTATACATTCATTAAATGGTGTGAATTCATAGTCACTCTGAAGTTTTAGATCTATAATTTAACGTTCTGATGATGTAATGTTGGCGGATTTGGTGAGGAGGAGAAAGCAGCCAGAGCTTACAATCTGGAAGCTTTGAAGTATTGGAGTCCATTAATTTTAACAAACTTTCATGTATAATTTTTGTAGAAATTTCAAATTTATTATGTTTGTTGTTATTCTACTCTCTCTGAGAAAATGCATTTTATTATACTTTCCATTATGAAATGTCCAGCACGCAAAAATTGTAAATCATTTGGCTTTCTGACATAAAATGCTCAAAGTTGTGTTTTGATTCAACCACGGCATGTTGTCAGCCTTATCTCTTTATGCTTGTATAAGAGTTTCAAATCCTTTGTTTAATATTTTGGACCTTCTGTATTAAATGTTGATAGAAGTCTATAAGAAAATTTGGGAAGAGATGAAGAACGTGTCAAAGCAAGGATATATTTAGTTTATAAGAGGTAATTAGGTTTCCTCCCATCAATAAATCGATAAGGGTTTTCCAGATATGTATAGAGCAGTGGATCTGGAGAAATATTTTAGTGAATATCATTACTGTTTTCAAGTACTAAAAATTACTTCAACTTGGAACAAAAACTGTATAGGTTACAAATAGGTGCACAAGGAACTGTCATAACGTTTACTTCGATTTATGTTTATAAATTCTAAAATTAGACATAATATTTTAGTTTATAATATTTTTGTTGATTGTTTTTAGATTTTTTTAATTTATGTTTATACATTGAATAATATAGTTGTAAAATCTTTGCAGCTCATGATATTGGTCGAAATTGTCTTTCAATTCTTTGAATTTATGTTTATACAATCTAAAATGTAGACATATTCTCTTACTCCATAATTTCAATATCAATTGATTTTAGATTTGAATGTATACTTTTCTCCTCAAACCCTTTCCAAATCTCAATTTTGTAAGAGTAGTATAGGATTTTCTTCAAGGAGGTCAGCCTACCGAGGAGTAACATAGTTTAGATTTAACAATTTACTTGGATGAACTTATAATATTATCTTAAACATTACTATGGAAGATGAATTTAATTTGAATTTCACTCAGAGAAAGTGATTCATGTGTAAAATCAGTATCTGTGAATGTTTTATGTAATGATGTAATGTGTATGATGTATTTGAATTTGTCATCATAATGTTTAATTTAAGAGGGTGAATAAAAGAATGTTTAGGAATGTTCTAATTTAAAAATGTGGTGCTTATGATAATTTTAATTAAAAAATAATTTATATAAAGTTAATGACTGTTAGTTAAGAATGACAGTTGAATGATCAGCCTAGATTTATGAGGATAAATCTGGTAAAATGTAGAACTGCTATCAATTTCATGCAAGTATGATTTAAATTATTGAACAATCATGAGAATAAGATAACCCGGTGACTAAGAGTGTGCATGATCCATGCATAGTTCATCCTAAGATCTCCATTATCTACAGTGTTTTCTATAAGTATTTTTCTATGTTAATGAGTTTTTCATATATGTGCAACATCATTTGATTAGTTATGTCATATTCTTACACTTCTTTTCTATCTTTTAGGATACATGAGAAACATGAAGAATACAAGATGCTTTTTGTTCGGTTGAATCTTTTCTATCTTTCAAGCTACAGGAGACATAGGGTGCAAGCACAAAGTTGGGTGCCAATTCCGCGGAAGTCCGCGGCCAAAAAAAATTGACAAACCAAAATAGGCACCCGTGTTTTTAGAAATGGGTGCCCGTTATGCTTCATGCGCCTGAGCCGTAAATATAAAATGGGTGCCCATTTAAAAAATGGGCGACCGTTTTGGTTCGGGCGCCGGACCAAAACGGGCACCTATTTTTTAAAAACGGATGCTCATTTTGTAAAAGTATAAAATTTCTCTTTTAACCCATTTTACAAGTCATTTTCACAACTTGTAAAATGGAATCACATTTTTTCGTAGATGAGTGCCCATTTCGAGAGCCACCGTTGACCCCCTTGCTGTCGTTTTTCCGAGTCCAGGTACACATCATTATTTTTTATTATTTTTTTCATTAAAAATGTTATTTATTATTTTTTTTATTAGTTTAATGTTAAAATGTATTATGATTATTGTTTAATGTTTAAAGTTTTTTTTAATAGGATTAAAATAAATTGTTATGTTTAGTTTTATTTAAATTTGTAAATTATTGTAGAAGACAACAAAACTTTGAAAACTGATTTAATCCTAGGTAGAAAACTAAAACCTAAACCTAAACCTAACCACAACTGAAATAAGAAACCCTAGGTAGAAAAATAAAACCTAAACACAACTGAAACAAGATTGTAAACCCTAGGTAGAAAATACAAATGTAAACCTAGACACAATTGAAAAAAATTTGTAAACCCTAGGTCTAGAAAATAAATAATAAACTCTCTCTCTCTCTCTTATGTTTTTTAATTTATATTTGTAAATTAAATGTTGCATTTAATTATAAGTCTAAATTAGATCTTTGTAAGGTAAAATGTAAATTATATAGTAATTGTCAATTTTCATGTTTGTATATACATTTGTAGATTATATACCCATGGATCATTTTGATATTGAGGAGCTTTTAGATCGGCAAACACCTCCACCTCCACCCACTCCTACAGAGCTGAGGGAGAATATTAAGAGAAACCTAGATGCCATCACATGTGACATTAATACCATTAGACATGAGCCTCACCCACCTCCACAGCTCCTACACCTTGCAAACAGCATGCAAGGCATTTTAGATTCAATACACTCATTAGACTCAGAGCTTGATAGTTATCAGTCATGGAGGGAATCCATGCGTACCTTTTATGCTGACGGCCTCTCGTACAAAGAGGTCAATGATTTAAAAATTACCAAAAATGATCTGAAACCTTATTTTGTGAACCCAAAAATGGGTGAGGAGATACTTGGCAAGAAGCCACGCATTTCTATTTGATGGTGTCGGCACCCACAGATAGCTGCACATTTCTAGGAGGAGTGGTGGATGGTATTTGACCATCCACCACACGCTAATCATGAGGTCCCCTTATATTTTTTGAAAAAATTATGGGCTGAATTTCAATTGGGTAGGAAACCCAATTACTTTGATACGAGAGATTTTCAGGGGGTCAGGCGGGGTATGCCACAGAGTAGGCCAAGGGCCAAATTGAGTGATAGAACTTGAAATCATGTGCTTAATGAGACCCTTGTTCCTCTTCCTACTTCAGTAGTGCCTGCACCTATCTACCATCGAGCAGTATACTCATCTCTTGGTTCATTGAGTTCCCTTTTGGGGAATTTGTTAGAGCGAATGACCCAGGCGAGGGTTTCCCCTAGCATAGCACACATTTGCACGAGCTGCGGGGATATATGCAGGGGTCCCCATAGTGAGCTTGACGGTGATGGTGGTGCCCATGGTGGATATTATGATGTTGACAATGGCACACATGGTGATGTTGATGCTATCATACAAGGTGATGTTGGAGATGACATCACATCATATGTTGATTTTCTATGTGCAGACGACGATCAGCCTACAGAGGTAAATTTAATTATTTAATTTATACTGCAATATTAAATTACATATTTATACACATATCAACCATAACATTTGGATTTTTGGTGAGAAGAGGAGGGTTGACACGGGGTCATTCAGTGACTGTCATCATATCACCTCCACACCTCGAGATCTTGTCCACCCATTCACAGTATGCACTTTCATCTAGATACATAGATGAGTACATTTAAAGTTTAAACAATTAAAACTTGAATTGATGATGTGTTTGAAATATTTTTTGCAATTTTGTAGGGTGCTTCATGTACTATTGAGGTCGGCAGTTCTTCGTGCTCCGCCCCACCAGTCATTGAGACTCAGCCTCAGATACATGTAGTATATTGTACATTCATTAATTTAAAGTGTTTATATGCTTACTAGTTTATGTACAACTTTTATTCATGTTTATATTTTTTGCAATTGTAGGCTTTTGGATTCTCTCATGTCGTATCACATTTACATCCTGACTCATCAGTGACACTAGCTATGCATCAGACATCTAATGTAAGTGCTTATGTTCGATAAATTTATAGTCAAGTTCAATATAAATAAAAATTTATGTATGTGTACAAGTTTTATAATTCATGATTTAAATATGTTATTCAAGTGGATACTACCATGAATCTTGGCATGGCTACAGGATTGATTCAAATGTAGTCATCCACATTTTCCTTTGAGGTCATGATTAAAATTAATTTTACATTGTCTATTGTATACCTATCTTTTATAGGTCTCGATTAGATAAATTTGTAATTTGTTTGTTTTTACAGGACTTGATTGCATCAACTTTTTACGTTGGTGAGAGTGGACCTCCTTGTCCCACTGAGGGCATTACACCACATGGACATAGGGTAAAATTTTTAATTATGTTCATTAATATTACTTTTACTTTTTAAGTGAATTATGCAAGTCATTTGAATTAAACAGACTTGGTCTTCTGATGCGATATTTTATAAATGTACAGGAGGATGAGGTGCAGCATGATGGTGCATCCCAATTACCTTCACGTGGAATAAAGAGGAGTGCAGATTAGCTAGACGAACAGAGTTAGACCATGTTATATTATATATGATGGACATTTTATACTCTTTTTAACATGTTAGACCTTGTTTTGATAGTTAGACTGTGTTATTGTATGATGACACACCCGTTATACATGGTATCAGGACTTTTTATCATTTTATTTTGACTTGTGGTATATCAGGACTTGTTATCGTATTATTTATATCATGTTATTCAGACTTGTGTTATCATGACTTGTTATTATATGTTATCATGACTTGTGTTATCATTTGTACTTGTGATTTGAATCTAGATATATGTGAGTTTACATGTTATATATGAGTTTATGTGAGTTTACATGTAA
>MU225876.1:3096635-3119288 GCA_018584345.1 Thuja plicata
TGAAATCATATCTTCTTGTGTAAGGTCCTCACTACAAACACTCATGTCTGCATCATAGTTGTCTTCTTGCTGGTTGCATATATCTTTCTCATTGTCTTGCTATTCATAAAGCTTTATATCAATATCATAATCAGCAATATCTTCACCAGCAGTAGACTCTTCATCATCACTAAACATATATTCATCTTTATCACTTTCAATATCATTAAATTTAGATTCACTGTCAGATTTATCATCAGATTCTTCAATAATCTTAGAATTTTTAGATTCAATATCATTATTCTCAACATCATATATATCTTTAGAAGAAGCATCCTCTAAACCCTTTATCCATTCTGTAACTTGCTGAAAAAATTCTGCCCTCTGAGCAATTGATAACTTACATGTATAAGGGAAACAAATTTGAACAAATAAATCAACTAATACATACTCCTGAGGACAAAAAATGATACCGTAGCCCTTTAGCTTATCAGCAAATCTTATGTAGAAATCATTTGGTGATTCACTTTCTTCTCTATTCATGTGTCCTTGTAAAATTTGCACCACCTTTTCTTGAAGTCTTTTCCTCAACATATTTGTCTCTGCTTTGATAAGATCAAACTTTGATATAAGATCTTTTGATTTAGATATGTCATGTTCTTCACTGTGCTCTTCTTCATTATAGTGCTCTATATCACTAAGCTGCTCAAAATCACTAATCTTTTAATAAAAGAAGCCTCTAATTCTTCCATGGATTCTATTGAGCCATGAGGTAGATTCCTAAACCAATTTCTTGCAACATCAACTAAGGATATTACAAAAAATTTCATCAATATATCCTCATGTGAAATGTTATGGCTGTCTACCAAGTCAGCAAACTTTTCTAAATGATCTTCAGCCGACTGTTCACCAAAACTAGCAAACTTTGGCAAACACTCCCTAACCTTTGATGGAATATGATTTGGATATCCATAGATACCCTCAAAACTAATTTCCCCATACAAATTATTACCCCTCCACTCACTAGATTGTGACATCTTAGCAGTCAAAAAGATTACAAACTGCCTCTTTTCAAATACATATCTCCTTCAAATTTTGCAAAAATGCAAGTAAAACTTCAAATATGTAAACCTCTTTTTTCAAACCTTTATCCTTTTTGCTATAGTGCTACAATCATTTGATAAGGAAAACTATCAAAACTTTGTGAAATACCTGGATGTACTTGAGCTGCTGTAAATATGTGATTTGAAAACACCTCCAAATCAGTTGTATTATAAAGCTGCCAATTTGTTGCAGAGAAAAATATTTGTAACTGGCTAAGATATTTTTTCCAGCTCTGACTTCTTCAAATCAGATATCTCACATACACCACACATAAAGCCCTTTATTGATTCCTTACTTGGCTACATCCATAGCCACAGGAGCCCAAAAATCTATTGTCACTATTGTTGCAAGTCCACCTTCTTTTGCAGTCTTTCTTTAACATGCACACTGGTGCAAATCAGAGAACTCAGAGTCGCCACTCACTAGTAGTGAGATCCTTTTGATACCATCTTAGAGAAACTTAAAAATTTTAGACACTTTGCAGCAAACAACAGACAGACTTGACTCTTTATAAAACATAAGGACTATATCCTTTCTTTTTTGAAATCCAGACTCTATAGCCAGACTCAACTATAACTGGTTTGAAAGATTTAAAAGATACTGCACTAGAGAATCTAGGATATAAACTTTTTACTTCCCCAGTAGAGTCGCCAATTTGTTAGGGATTTTTCTTGTATGAATCACATTGCTTAAAATGACTACTTGAACACTATGCCTTCTGATACTGATTCAGATACAAGGAAAGCCTGATTGCTAAGGATTAGATAAGATCCTTCTTCATTTTGAGCTCCACATATACTCAGGTAGGTTTTACCTCTTTATGATGACTGATTACACAGTATATATTAATGTGGACACTGATTTTCTATTAGGAGTTATTGAGCCAACATTCTGCATATGACCCGACATATCCAAATGCAAAACTTAACCATACAAACTGTGATTGTAAATATAGCATAAATCAGTTACATAAGGATTTTAATCATTCTTCCTTTTAAGGAGGGATAACCTAGTTGATTTACTCTCCAAGGAATCACTAAAATGGACACTATCCTGCTGATATGAGTCCCTAATGAGTTTAGCTCATTTGTTCTAAGTAAAAGAAGTATATTTAATTGAAATGATTTTGATATTGGATGAAGAACAAACTGCAAACTATATCCTAGACCAGTGCCTATCCCTTGGGCAAAGAGTCAATGAAAACATGAATCAACAAATATAAACTAATAAAGATTCTGTAGAGTGCCTTACAAACTACATGCAGCTGAGATAGAGTGCCTTACAAACTATCCTCTCATATACATACGTCTGCATCAAATCCTTGTCAAAATTCTTTGCTCTCTGAAATCATCTATGAAACTTAGTCCTCTCCTTGAAAGGAACTCATAAATAATTAGACAAACTACCTTGTAGCAAGTGTGTTTCAAATGCCTTGCAAGTAAAACACACTAGAGCACAAACAGAATGCAAAGAGACAAGATAATATGAAAGAGGAAAAACTACACTGTATTCTATTAATGGATTATGTTTCAACACTTTCAGACAATAAGCCTTTAGAATATCAAAGACATAGAAGTATAACTTACAATAAAATTTCCACAAGACCAACAGGGACCTGCTCTGGGCATCTGCACGAAAAAAACAAAACAGAGAAGAGCAGAGGAAAGGAACCTTTACAACTAAGAAAAGAAGAAGATATATAGAAGAGAAGAAACCCTAAAAAATATGTCTGGAAAACACTTGTCCTTCTCTCAAATCTAATTTTCACTCATTCCTTCTTTTCCAAAAATTTGATCCTTCTCAGTGACTTCAAAAATCTGATTTTACTTGCATTCCAAGTCTTCAAAATATCTGATATATTTAATCAATTTTTAACTCCACTTGTATTTTTAAAATCTAATTTTATCCTCATTATAACTCTTTCATTCCGCCACTGAGAAGCTTTCCAAATCTGATATTAATCTGAGAAAATCTGATTTCATTCTTCTTCAAAAAAATCTCTGGGAAAGAAAATATGAATCTGATTTTGCAAATAAAAGATATGTATTTTATCTCTTCTTTATGTACAAATCTGATCTCCATAATCCAATCTTCATTCTGTCCAAATTTGCTATTATTCTACAAAAAATTTGATTTCCTTTGTGTTGAAAATTCTTCCCGAAATGCATTTTCAAATCTTTGAAAAATAAAAAAAATCTGCACATAGACTGTAGAAAAGACTATACAGATTTAATATTTTATGTAAATCTGATTTTTATATTCCTTTTAATATTCCATGCACAAACTATAACATTTTAAATCATTTTAATCTTGAAATCTATGCATTTTCTCCCTTTATAATTCTATTTTATGCATTTTTCTCCTAGAATCCACCAGATTTTGACACTTGTCACATGCTAACTTGCTGCTCTAAACTGGCCTTTTAACTCACCTTTTAACCCCAGTCATCCTTTCCTTCATTGTCTCTAAGTCTCTGAACAATTCCTTTAACTCTGATTTGATTTGGAGACTTGGAGACTACCTTTAGTCTCTAAGTCTCTAAATCATTTTCTTGTCCTTGAGTCTATTTGGAGACTTGGAGACTAACTTAGTCTCTAAGTCTCTAGATCCTTTTGCTAACCATGAGTTAATCTGGAGACTTGGAGACTACCTTTAGTCTCTACGTCTCTGAATGATTCCTTTAACCTTGGGTTTGTTGGGAGACTTGGAGACTACCTTTAGTCTCTAAGTCTCTAGATCTTTACTTAACCGCACCTTAACTGCACTTTAACCATGATCATCCTTTTTCTCATTGTCTCTAAGTCTCTAAAAGATTTCTTTAACCTCAGTTAGAGCTGGAGACTTGGAGACAAGCTTTAGTCTCTAAGTCTCTAGATGATTTTCTCAACCATGGGTTTGATTTGGAGACTTTGAGACTTGGAGACATGAAAACTAACTTAACTCAACCATTAACCATGCCTCAATTATGGTTACTTTGCACAATGTAGTCTCTAAGTCTCATAAAAAATTTCTTAACCATGGTTCAATCAAGAGACTTGGAGACTACCTTTAGTCTCTAAGTCTCTGAATGAGCTTAACTTGACTGCACCTTGACCATGCCTTGACTGTGGTTAACTTGGATAATGTAGTCTCTAAGTCTCTGAATGATTTCACCAACTATGGTTAGACTTGGAGACTTGGAGACTACCTTTAGTCTCTAAGTCTCTAGATGATTTTCTTGGCTTTGGAGACTTGGAGACATAGAGACTAACCTTATGCATTTTTATTCTAAAATAATGGGGCCCACTAGAATTTCAAAATTTCAACCAAGAGACCCACCAAATGGCCTCTTGGTTCTTTCTTCAAATCATATACGAAGTGTTGGAGCATATAAATGTTGAAAACTTTCACAACCCCATGCATGTGGGATATATCTCTGTGCATTTTTGAAACTTTACTATTGCTGCCAATACTGAGAGAGCTATAACTTTTGTGTTTCAACTCCGATTTGTGTCAAATGTTTACTGTAGATTTTTGGCATGGTGATTTCAAACATATCCAAAATTCAGCCCAACCCAGATCGTAGATTTTGATATATGATCAAAAACGTGGCTAGCTGTGCACTTGCATTTATAGATTTTTGAAAGTTTCCTCAAAGTGCTGCTCAGTAATGGCTAAATTTTCTTGTTGGTTAATACCTTTAATCTTATCCATAGGGCTGGGATCCCCTTGCCATGGTTTCATTTTTACCTTTTATAACTTAAATTTTTTTTTAAAAACCTCTGCTTTGCACTACCAAACTGCACAAACTGTCTTCAAATTTTGATTCATAAACTAATCAAAAAGAGCCCCCATAATTTGAACCTCTAGAACTTGATTCACCTTTGCACATGGAACATGAATCTTCAATTAGCTTGCACTGAAGGTGAACTGATCTATTGGCATCAATTTGCAAAGTTAACATCTTACAATTTTTTTGATTTTAAACTCAGCAAATATGCATAAATTGGATTTGGAATCAAGTTGGGAAAGTGAACAACTCGATTGGTATGAGTCTGAAACTCTTCAAATGGGTACACTTTCATGTTTTTAACATGGGGGAACACTAAATTATGTAGGGAATTCAACTGGATACATTTTGCAGAAGCTCAAAGTAGGCTATTTGGAAATCTGGGTAATCAGAGAAACAAGACAGTTCTGCAGGACCAACTTTGGGGAGACTAAAAACTTATCAAATGGATTCAAAATGACTTAGGATTTAAAACATAAGCTCTTTTATATACATGTTAAACATTCCCAAATTGGTGACCTATGAAACCTAAGAGGATTTAAGATATTTAGATGCAAAGTAGGCTTGTTACAACAAAGTGACACTATAAATCATCATATGCAAAAAAGGACAAGTGCTCAAAACAAGACATCACTAAATGACTAAAAACTTGAATCTGATGATCTGGGATGTCTTCTTATGTCTAAACAAGAGTGATGAACACCTGATATACATGAAAAACTTCAGAATTGCATTTGGGCAAAAAGGCTCAAAAGTTCTCATAAGGGGCCAAAATGCAAAAATTTTAACAAGGTACTCAAAAACCTTGTTGCATTTTTGAGTACCAACATGTCCCACATTTTCTTTATAGAGGTGCATGATTTCAAATCTTCAAATTAAGCATCAGTTAGTGAAGAAGCAAGTTCTATAATCATAGAATTGTGTACATGTTTCTCTCTCAATTGATCAACAGTGAAAGGTCCAGTAGTTGCAACATATTCAGTATCCAAGTGTTGTGTAACATCATTTCCAATACCAGATAGATGAATTCTTATCATGCTTTTCCATGATGAAAAGTTTTCCTTGTTAAACTTAGGCACATCCCTTTTACTCATCTTGTGATCTTTAGCTTAAGTCCCTTTAAACTTTTCTTCCAAGCACCAAAGCTCTAATACCAATTGTTAGAATAACTGAGAGGGGGGGTGAATCAATGACCTAAATAATTATTCCAAAAGATCCAACAAAAAAATTATCTCGCAAATATAATACCTTTAGTTATCTTACAGTCCCAAATTTCTTCAAGATGTATGCCATAAATAATATTATCAAATATAAACTGATCGGTAAAATATATTGTTTATCTTTTCTGGAATTTTACTAAGTAGCAACAAATAAACTTAGTGTTACGTGACCAATCCAGTTTCAATAATGTGTAAAATAGAATATCAATGAAATGAAACATATACACATTTGACACATAGATTTTAACGTGGAAACCCAATATGGGAAAAACCACCTAGGACCGGTAACCCAAATTAGTTTCACTCTTCTAAAGTGAGCTCGGTGAAGAGCCAACCCTGTTAACGGTTACAATACACACTGTTAAGTGCGACCTTGTTAGAGGATTTAAAACCAACAGTTTGTATTTTGACCTAGCACTCACTATGTTGTCAACAAGAAAACCTTTTGATACTCTTGAGTATCTCAATACAATAAGGACTATTAAATCCCACTCGGTTAAGACATTTTCTGAATCAATGGTTAAAATGATACAGTAAATGATCTGTTCAAAATACAACTTTGATTTGAAAATATTCAGATCTATTATTAGTTCTATAATACCTCTTTGATCAATATACACTTTAGTTCCTTTTCTTTCTTTCTTTATTCTGCTCGGTAAATGCTCTGTTCTCTATTGCTCAGTGTCTGCACAATTCCTTGGCTCTGTTCTTCAGCCTATATGATCAGATATGCATGAATAATTTTATCTTCACACAAAATATACTCATCATTCCTCTCTTGATAATGAATTCCTTATCTCTTTATATAGACATGATTAGCCGCTCAATCTCCTTGTTTTTGTTGTAGATCTCTCCTTGATCCATAAAACTCGCCATGTGTTGCTTTATCCCGTAAAGCTCTCCTTTAGTTTTATTCCATAAATCTCTCCTTGATAACTGTGAATAAAACATGCTTTAAATCTCCTTCCTTGCTTTATTTTAATTGATCGTTGATAATAAAATAATCAATCAGTCAATCCCTAAATTGTAGCTTTGCCAGGTAAGTAATTTTGTCATTCTTTAACTCCAGTTATGCTCGGTCATCAACTTCAGTTATGCTCTGCTATTATCTCTTGCTCGGTAACACTTTCTTAGTAACACTTCCTTAATTAATATTGTTCTTGGTATACACTGTGAACTACTCGGTGTTCACTGTCACTCAGTATATATAGACTTTTTATGTTTTACCAACCACATAAACTTTGTCTCTTTAGATATTCAAGGTTATGACAATATTTGTATGAACAATCAAACTATATCAAGTTGACATCAATGAAAATACAATACATTAACTGATTTAATGTCTTGCATTCACTTTTGCAGCTCGGTGATCATCAACTTATCATCTTCAAACATTCAATTAGTTATAGTTCATCAATTGACGGTAATAGAGAACGTCTGATGACCTTTTGTGTTGAAGGCACATCCTCATCGAGGCATAGTTTGTGATAGCCATCGAAATTTTGATGATGACCCCAAAAATATGTCATAAAAAATAGTGATTCTTTGAAAACCTTTTTCATCAGAGGTACAACATCCTCGTCAGCGCATAGTTTGAAATCATCAACAGAATTCTAATGACTACCGCTGAAAATGCAGTCAGAAATGTTGATCACCCGACGACAAGTCTCGTTGGAGGTTCAGCTTAAAAACCTAACTGGTGTCTGATCTATATTAGTTGGTAGTGTGATGGAGTTCAGATTCAAATTATCAGACAAAAAATTATTGACGAATTTCTCAATAAATTTTTGTCAAAATTTAAACAAAGTATCATCAGTAAAGAGAAGATTGTCCATCAAAAAATGTGCCCAAATGTCTTCGTGCCATGAGGGTTGGGAAGCCGAAGGTTAAAATGAAATGTTTTGTCCAGTTGTGGATTTATTTTATAGTTGTAAAGTGAGAGACTCACTTTATTAATAACCCTAGGAGTTTGATGTAGGAGCATCTTGGGATCTTGGCAATCTTGCATCAACCAAAACTATTTCTAATTTTTTGTTCTTGTTTTCTTGTTCCTACGTTTTGTGTTGCAATCCTTCCAATTGGTGATAGGGAGAGCCTAATTGTCTTACTCCACCTCAATTATCTTTAGATCAACTACTTTACAAGACACCTTATCACTCCCTGATCACTCCAACTAGGATTCCTAATTAATTAGGATTACTCTCATATTTACCTCCAAGCTTTTCACTACGAGCCGATTTACCATTCTCTCTATTATTTCACAACCTTCAGGATGTTCTTGCAGAAATGGAAAAAATCTTCCAATCTTGTAACCAACCCTAATCCTTCCTTCAGACTGCTTTCCCTTCCAATCATTTCTCTATTGCTATCAAAATTTGTAGTTATTTTAGCCTATTAGGCTTTAGGTCTCTAGTAGGTCTAATTTTAGGGTTTTTCAGGTTCTAACTCTCAAATTTGGAAAACAAGCCCCTAAAAAAATCACCATTCTGAGCACCCATTTGGAAGACCTAGAATATTTTTTAGGTCTTGGCTCTTCAATCTTTCATACAATGCCCAAACCCTAAGCAGCCTATACAGGCCTAATTGCATCCCTTAACTGGTTCTTAGACTCAAAACACTATCAGATGGATTTAGAGGGTCTTCTCCCCATTCCTATGCTTAGTTCTAATCCCCATGCAACCTTCTAATTCCCTAGATTTCATTTTCCAATCCACTCCTGTAAGAAACAAAGTTTGCATTTCAAAAGTTCCTAGTTGGGCTTTCACTGGGCTCGGCTAGGTCATGCTCTCAAAATCTTGGTTTTCAGTTTTCTAACATGCCACCAAAATAAAAATACTATAAATATCCTTCACTCAAAGGTCTCCAATTTCTATGAAGATTCCATGGTGGAGTTTCAAGTTAGAGGCATTATTTTAACAAAACCCCAGAACTGCCAGTGAACACAGTTTTGGTTTTTGGTTTTTATTGAAAAAACCAAACTGTACAAAAATGAAACTATAGATCACACAGAAGACGCAAAAAAATTCCCCTAATTATTTAAAAATAAAATCAATAAAATTCAATCCATGACACACGATTTTCTTAGACTGCAACCTCATTGTGTACAAATTCTCAGAAAATTGTTAAGTGTATTATTAGAGAAAAATAAATCAAAAAATTCCAACCTTTGTATAGTGCCTTGATAGTTCTTATATATATATTCCTCCTCAAGGTTTTTCAATCCATAGTGTGTTCCCTTAACTGCCCTAGCACAAAAATGCACTCTCCTAACCCAAATATTGTCAAGCAAGATTAAAAAGTTGCAAAAGTTGCTCTGGCAACTTTTTGCAACTTTTACAACTTGGCTACTACCAATACATTGACCTAATCTATCGGTGCAGAGTGAATTATTTATCCTCCCAAAACATTTTTATCACTAAAACATCACACCCTAACCCCTATGAACTTATTTTACATGATGTGTTCACAGTTGGTCTATTTGCCCATTGAGCGACTTCTTGACAAAGTTAAAAACAATAAAAAAACACTTCAAAATCCATCCTATCCCCCTAATGGACTCCTAATAGCCATTATTCCCATCATGACCTTCACAAGGTCTTACAAGCCAAAAATTTAGGGCTTATCACTTAAACCCCTAGGTGGTCTTACACCATTCTCCCTAACATAAAAGAGCTCAAGTTATAGGAGGTGATAAGAGTAAGGGGTCTATACCCATCTTATTAAAATATTATTTAGGGACCCAAGTGGCTTAAACTTTAGATGATCCACTCTATTTGATCAGGTGTTCCATATTGATCTTGTGCCTAGTTCTGTTTGCAACTCTAGACCATAGAACTTTCTCTTCGTTTGGTTTCGGTGGTGTAGGCCATTGGTGTAAATCAGAGGCCACATGTGGAAAAAGAGGTTCCTCATTAGAATTCTCCATATTGGGACCTTTATATGCAACTAAGTTTTCTACATTAAAGACGAGAGATAAAGCCACTTCTACAAGAAAGTCAATCTTATATGCATTAGGACCATATTTGTCCAAGATTTTACATGGGTTGAGCCTCCTCATCTATAGCTTTCTAGGGACCCCCTTAGGTAATATTTCCTTTTTGATATATACCATGACTAGATCACCCATCTAAAACTATATATCCTTCTTCTTCATATCTACCCTTTCATTGACCTTTTGGGTATTCTCTGTCAAAGTTTGTTTAACCTGCTCACAAACCTCCCTCATTGACTGGGAAAAATCCTCTGCATAACCAATCCTATTCTCTAATCTAGTAAGGCTTCTGAGGTCCATTATGCCCCTAGGATATATGCCATAGACAATTCCAAATGGACTTTTGCATGTTATCCTATTCATTGTGTCATTATAAGCAAATTCAGCTTGGTGAATTACTTGGTCCCATGCTTGACCATGTTCCTTGGTTAAACATCTTAAGAAATTGCCTAAACTTTTGTTAACAACTTCTGTCTTCCCATTTATTTGGGGATGGTATGCAAACCCAAATGATAGGTTAGTAACAAGTATTTTCCACAAAGTTTTCCAAAAAAGGCCAATGAATTTAGAATCTCTATTAGACACAATACTGATTGGCAAACCAAGAATCCTAATGACTTATTTAAAGAACAATTTGGCAATTTGGCATGCATCATGAGTTACCTTACAAGGGATGAAGTGGGTCATTTTTCTAAATCTGTCCACAACAACAAAACATTGTCAAATCTACCCTTGGTTCTAGGCAACCCAACTACAAAGTCCATGCTAATGCATTCCCATGGCCTAGTGGGAATGGATAAAGGCTGATATAGGCCTACATTTGAGGATGTCCCCTTTTATTTTTGGCATATAACACAACATTCTACATACTTCCTTATGTCCTTTTGCATCTTAGGCTAATAATAAAACCTTTGTACTAACTCTAATGTTTTTTTAACCCAAAGTGTCCTCCTAGACTTCCATCATGCTTCTCTTGTACTAAATTTTCCCTCATGGGGCCTCTAGGCACACATAGTTTACCACCCTTCAATAAAAGGCCATCTTGTAAGGTATAGTCTACATATTCAATGGGAAAATGACTCTCAAATATCTCACATACCTAATAAGCTACAATAAAGTCTTCATATTCTCTGTATAACTCTTTGAAGCTATCAATACCTATAATTTTAAGTTGAACTTCTTGAACAGTCAGTGCCCTTCTACTTAAGGCATAATAAAAATTATTACTTTGGCCCTTCTTATGTTTAATGGTGAAGGTATAGGACTAAAAATACTCTAACCACTTAATATGCATGTGATTTAGTTTGTCTTGAGAATTCAGGAATCTCAAAGCTTGATTATCTGTGTAGACCACAAACTCCTTTGGCAAGAGATAGTGCCTCTATTTCCTTAGTGATTGAACAAGAACATACAATTCCAAATCATAAGATGGATATCTTCTTTTAGCTTCATTAATATTTTCACTGAAAAAGGCCATAGGTCTGCCCTCTTGACTTAATAATGCCCTACTGCAACATTGCTTGCATCACATTCAATTGTGAAGAGCTTGTGAAAACTAGGTGGCACCAAGATAGGTTGAGTGGCCACCTTCTACTTTAAGGCTTCAAACCCTTTATTTTCTGCTTATGTCCATTGAAACTTAGTCTTAGCACCCCCTTTTATGGTTCTAGGATGGGTGAACATATTCCACTAAAATTTATGATACACTTCCTATAAAAATGAGCCAAACCATGGAAGCTTCTCACTTCATTAGTTATCCTAGGTGGAGGCCAACTGAGAATTGATTCTACTTTTGATGAGTCCATTTTCAAATCACCTTGTGAGGCTACAAAGCCAAGATACACTAATTCATGTTTCAAGAGTTCACAATTGTCCAAGTTTCTGGTTAGCTTTTCATCATGTAATCTCCTCAATACAATTGCTAGATGTTCAAGATTCTCTTCTTTTATTTTATTGAAAATTAATATGTCATCTAAATAAACAACTACAAACTTACCCATGAAGTCTTGCAAGACCTCATTTAGAAACCTCATAAAGGTTCTAGGGGCATCAATTATCCCAACCACTCATATAACCCCTCTGTAGTTTTTAAATTTTTCTTCCACTCATCTCCCTCCTTGATTCTAATTTGGTGATAGCCACTTTGAGGTCATTTTTGGTGAAATACCTTGCACCTCCTAGACAACCATAAGATCTTCAATTCTTGGTATAGGAAACCTGTACCTGATAGTGATTCTATTTATTGCTCTAGAATCAGTGCACAATCTCCAAGATCCTCCCTTCTTAGGTGCTAGCATGGTGGGGACTGCACATGGTCTGATGTTTTTTTCTAATCAACCCACTATCAAGTAATTCTTGCACCTGTCTAGCTACCTCTTCATTTTGTTGGGATGTCATTTTATATGCAGCCTTATTAGGAAAAGAAGCTCCTAGTATAAAGTCTATTTGATGGCTTGTAGCTCTCTATGGTGGCAATGTAGCAGGTGTCCCATCACTTACTATGTCCCTAAATTTATCCAACAAAACTTGTACCTCTTCTGGGATTTCCACCTTTCTTGATGCCTCCTCTTCCTTAGGCTTCAATACCAAAGTGAATTCTACCCCATCACCTTCCTTGAGGGTGTTTAGAAACTCTTTTCCCCAGCTAATAGGACCTTAGGACCAGTAGGTTTA
Source organism: Thuja plicata (assembly GCA_018584345.1). Taxonomy (NCBI): domain Eukaryota; kingdom Viridiplantae; phylum Streptophyta; class Pinopsida; order Cupressales; family Cupressaceae; genus Thuja; species Thuja plicata. Next base: position 3,109,372 of record MU225876.1, read on the forward strand.
AAGTCTTCCACATCAATTATGGACTGCATTCTAAAGGTGACACGATCCTTTTGAAATGCATACTAATTCATTGCCCCATCATGGATTGCTTGCCTATCATACTTCCATGGTATTCCTAGTAAACAATGACAGGCATCCATGGGTAATAGATCACATAGAACCTTATCCTTGTATCCCCCTATGGTAAATTCTACCCAAGCCTAGTCATGGACTAGTACATGCTGACCCTTGTTTAGCCAAGTGACTTTATAGGGGTGACTATGGGGAATTCTCTGCAAATCTAGTTTCCTAACTTTTTCCTCTGAGATAATATTATCTATAGAACCATCAATAAAGAAATTTACATACCTTGCCCAAAATCTTGCATTTCATTCTAAATAATGACCTCCTTTGAATTGGTTCCTCCTTCATTGGCTCTTTGAGAAGAATTATCCTAACATGAGGTTCTCTCCAATTTCTAAGTCCAAACTAACTTCTGGTGACTTTACACTTGCAGTGCCTTCTTGGATATAATTCACTCTTGTATCCCCTCTTTGGGATGATGAAGACTTATCTGGACATCTAAAGGTAGGGTGCCCAATTTGATGAAAATTATAACACTTCATGGTGGATAAGTAGGATCCTATTCCTGCCCTCTAGACCTACCTCTACTACTATTATATCCCCTTCCTCTATAGTTTCCTCTACCACTGGAATCCTCACTCTTCTCTATCAACTTGGGTTCCCCTTGGGACCTCTGGTCTGTGCTCCTTCCACCAAAACCACCTCTCTATCCTCTACCATCTCTACCTCTGCCTCTACCTATGTGGCTCTACTCATGCTTCCTTCTACTCTTTTCTTCCACCTTAATTTCCAATTGATAGAACCTTTGTACTATAGTGGGACTCAATAGACTAATTTCTTCATGTATGTTCCATCTTAGTCCATTCAAGTATCTAGACACCTTGATACTCTCCTCTTCTGCAACACCAGAATTCAAACACAAGTTTTGGAATTCCTCTGTGTAGGCAGTGACATCAAGGTCTCTTTGCCTCAGATTTTGTCTCTTTTTGTGTAATTGAATTTCATAATTTTTTGGTATGTAATTTTCTATAATCTTACTTACCATGGATCTCCAAGTAGCAATAGGATTCTTTCCCTCCTTTTGTCTCTCTTTTTGGAAAAAATTCCACCAATTTTGAATAGCTCCTCTTAGCCTAGACTTGGCTACCTTTATCTTTTGTGCCTCACTTACATCATCACTCTCAAAGTAATTCTCTAGACCCTAAATCCATTCCATCACCATATCTGGTTCCATATTTCCACTAAAGAGTGGTACCCCTTCCAATGTATTTCCTCCCATGGCTTTGAGGGCTTTAAGAAAGGGTTCTTCTTGTAGAACAGGGTCTGGTACAAGGACTTCATCTTCCTCTACTATAGCTTTGTATTTCACTTCTTTCTCATTTATCTTCACACTGACCTCCTCAGTCTTTACTTCTACATCCCCGAACTTGTTTTCCAAATTCTCCAACCTTTCTTTGAGTAATCTATCCTCTTCTTCTTGGTCTTCAACTTTCTTGGCCAACTCTGCATTTGTCACCATTTTGGATTCACTAACTGATTCAATCTGACATACAACTTCTTCTTGCCCAAATCATTGTGGATCTGATACCACTTTGATAGGGAGAGCCTAGTTCTCTTACTCCACCACAATTGTCCTTAGATCAATCAACTAATTCACAAGACACATTCACACTCCCTGTTCACTCCAACTAGGCTTCCAAATTGATTAGAATTACTCTCATATTTACCTCCAATATTTTCACTGCTAGATGTTTCACCATTCTCTCTATTCTTTCACAACCTTCAAGATGTTCTTGCAGAAATGGAGAAAGTATTCGAATCTTGTCACCAACCCTAATCCTTCCTTTAGACTACATTTCCTTCCAAGCATTTCTCCATCGCTATAAAAATTTGTAGTTCTTTTAGCCTATTAGGCTTTAGGTCTCTAGTAGGTCTAATTTTAGGATTTTCTGGTTCTAACTCTCAAATTTGGAAAATAACCCCTGAACAATCACCATTTTGAGCACCCATTTGGAAGAACTAGAATATTTTGTAGGCCTTGGCCCTTCAATCTTTCGTACATTTTCCAAACCCTAAACAACCTATACAAGCCTAATTACTTCCCTTAACTGGTTCTTGGATTCAAAACACTATCAGATGGATTCAGAGGGTATTCTCTCTGTGCCTATGCTTGGTTCTGATCCCCATGCAACCTTCTAAGGCCTTGGATTGCATTTTCCAATCCACTCCTGCAAGAAATAAAGTTTACATTTCAAAAGTTCCTAGCCGAGATTTCACTGGGATTGCCTAGGTCATGCTCTCAAAATCTTGGATTTTATTTTTCTAAAATGCCATCAAAAGAAAAATAGTATACATAGCCTTCACTCAAAGGTCTCCAATGGCCATGAAGATTCCATGGTAGAGTTTCAAGTTAGAGGCATTATTTTATCAAAACCCCAGAACTGCCAGTGGACACAGTTTTGGTTCTTGATTTTTATTGAAAAAACCAAACTGTACAAAAATGAAACTATAGAGCACACAGAAGAAGAAAACAACCCCCTAACTATTTACAATGAAAATAAATCAAATTTAATCCATGACACACAATTTTCTTAGACTACAACCTCACTGTGTACACATTCTCAGAAAAGTGTTAATTGTAGTAATAGAGAAAAAATTTATAAAAAAACTTCCAACCTTTGTACAGTGCCTTGAGAGGTCTTATGTATGCCTCCTCAAGTTTTTTCAATCCATAGTGCATTCCCTTAACTTTCCTGGCACAAAAATGCACTCTTCTAACCCAAATGTTGGCAAGCAACATTGAAAAGTTGCTCTGGCAACTTTTTGCAACTTTTACAACTTGGCGACTACCAATACATTGACCCAATCTATGGGTTCAGAATGAAGTATTTATCCTCCCAAAACATGTTTATCACTAAAACCTCACACCCTAACCCCTATGAACTCATTTTACATGGGTTGCTCATATTTGGTCTATGTGCCCATTGAACAATTTCTCGACAAAGTTACAAACAATAAAAAACACTTCAAACTCCATCATATCCCCCCAATGGAATCCTAATAGCCCTTATTCTCATCATGGCCTTCACAAGGTCTTATGAGCCAAAATTTGAGGGCTTATCACTTAAACCCCTAGGTGCTCCTGCACCAGTTGGCACATTGGCTTATGCGATCCTTATGGTGTGTTTTAGACATCATGTAAAATCTATGTCTGGGTTCACATCTTGATACGTTCTTTATTGGTGGATATTTCTTATGTTTTACGTTGGACCTATATGCTCTTCATGATAATAGCTTAATATGAGTTTTTGTATCATGCGATGCTTCTCGTTGCTTGTGATCCTAATTGGTGCATCATTTAATAATCTTATGCTCATGTTTGACCTCTCTGTATGATCGATCTTCATTTCATATTCATCTGGAGGTGTTCTTCTAAGATTTGGGTCATGTCCTATTTGACACGTTATATTTTCCTTGCTTGGAGAATGTAATCTTTTCTGGCCAAATTATGGCTTGCAATCTTGTATATATTTGTCATGGTGGTTCCTTAGTTAGTAGTTTTTCAATAGTTAGCCTTTGAGAGGTTAGCATCACATATGGATATAGATTTTTTATAATTAGGCATGTGTGTTGTAGAATGTAATCTGGCATGTTGTTGGGCATGTATGATTTAAATCTTGATTAGTTGATGATATGGAGGCCTATGAGGCATGTTTTTTATTCATCTTAGAGTTATTTATGATCTTGTGTTGATTTGTTTTTCTATGCTGACTCTTGCTGCATGGTTGGACCATCTCCATTGGGGAAATTCTGACCATGGATGCATCAAAAAAAGTGGCCACTTATAACCCCTTTTTTTCACCATCTTGGTGCACTAACCCATCTGTCAAACCATAAAAAACTAGATAACTCTGCCCCAATCATCTTTATGTATATTTGATGTTTTAAAAACACTTGGGATAGAATCTTGAATCTCCATACAAATTCTAGCTCTAAATCTTGAAGGAGACAAGGTGGAAACATTGTTGAATAAAACTTAAAGCACCTAATCAACTTGTTCAATAGGAAAGGGAACATGCCAAAAATATTTTCCACTGCAGATGTGTATACTAAAAATTCAAGAACTCAAGGTAGTCACTCAATACCAATTATGTAGTTCTCAAGATCATATTTTCTTGACATCTATAATGAACTAGACTACATTCTTAGTGGTCTATTCCCACTTAGCATCCTTGATGACCTTTGATAATTTTTCCTTTAATCTGTCATTTTCAATATTCGGGTTAGAAATCTCAGTCTTCATTCTTGTTGCCTCCTCAGGAGAAGGTCCTTCAATAGAGATTATAGAACTTTCTTGCAACCGATCTTCTAACATTTTTCTCCTAGCCTCCAAGGTTGCAATCTTTTCTTGTTCCCTTGTTGCAACTACATGTGACATCTATGACACGTCCACAACTAGATTAGTTGCTTGCACACCTGTGAAATCAGTAGACTTATTAAGTGGTTGCCCAAAATACTTATCTTGATAAGAAACCATAGAAGACTTCTTGGCTTGAGGGTACAAAGACCATATGGAAAGTTTTCATCAAATATAGATCTAAAGAGTAGTCTATTTTATTGATCATGAGTAATATTAGATAAATCAACATTTTTCCTCCTCATGAGGTTGTCAAAAGAAATGGTAGAAGACATGTCCCATCCTTCTTGAGGGAGGATACTAGTTTCAACAATCATCTCTTTTCCTTTCTCAAGGATCATTGTGGTCATTTGTTCTTCAACCTTGCTATGTACTTCATCTTTCACCTTAGCTTTCTCTTCTTCGGCCAAGGTCTCAAAATTAAACCCTCTCTTTGCAACTAAGCTCTTTGATAAACTTGTTGGAGGATAAAATATTTGAAATCCTTTTTCCTGATGATTTCATAATATTCAATCAATTATTTGTAGGCTTCAACTCTTATATCATCAGTCAAACTACCTCCCAACTTGAAGACTGCAAGGGTCCTCTCTATTGATGGAGCTTCAAGTTGCACTATTTTTTGAATGTTAAAGTATGGTACAAATTCCAATTTTCCAAATAGATGATAAGTTTTTTTGGGTGAAGGATCAAAATGGAGAATTATTAGTCAAATGTACCTACAAATCATTGTTAAAGTATGATAGTTCACCAGATTGTTAGAGAAAAGTTTGGAACCCATAGTTAATTATGAAGATTAATTTTTTGGTGGACCATAATATATTCTAACTCAAGATAATATTTCTTGAAGAGGGTTCCAATTTCCTAACAGACATGTTCTTGCAAGAAAGAGGTAGAATCTATACATCATCTATTTTTGCATTTTCAATTTTCTAGACAAATTTGGCAAACTATGATGGAAAAGTTTGAATTCTCATGAGTTTTTAAGAGTGATATCAGCCAAGTCATCGAATGGAGGAGCCCAAACCATAACCCCTTGATTATAAAATTATGGAGGTAATTTTCCCCACACGTCTGCTAGAGTTTATGAAAAGAAAGGAATGATCAAATTTTTAGGGAGACTAAAAATCCATTGGAAGGTGTCTTCAAAGCTATGACCAAACTACTGAGGGAGAACTTGTCAATTGATACTTGGGAGCTACCTAGCTACCTCCCTATCTGATGGGACAACAAAATTTCTAAGAATTGGAACCTCCTAATGAATTATACCCACTTTGATAATACTAATATTATGGCTAGACAAAGGAAAAAATGAAAGCCTTCAACAAGACTACACACGATTAATTTTGATGGGGCTGCTAGTCAGGGTAATGTTTCTAGTGGTGGAGTGATAAGGGAATCCAATGACGATCTTCTAATTTCTTTTACTATGAGTTTGAATGACCACACTAGTAATCAAGCAGAATGTATGGCCCTCCTATGGGGGACTAAAATTACACTATCCATTGGAATCTAGAATCTTTAGATAGAAGATGACTCCAAAATCATAATAGAAACTACTAAAGGAATTATTAAAGCTAGTTGGTCGGTGGAAGGATTTATGGATGACATATGAACTCTTATGTTGGGCCTCCACTCCTTTTTTGTAAAGCACATCTTCAGGGAAGGTAATAGTGTGGCTGATGCCATGGCTACTATGGGCTTATCTATTGAGGGAACCAAATTATAGAGGAAGGTTGATCACCTCCCACCTAATGTGAAGACCATAATTATGGGTGAAAAATCATCTAACGTAGTGTAGATGAAGACTAAATTCAAGATTATTTGGGAAATTTTCATAGGTTTTGTTTTGTGGTTTGGTAATGTTTCATTTTTTGTGCCTATACAATAACCTATAAATGAAGTGGTGGGAAATTTGAATATAAACAATGTGAAGAAAAGAGTGACAATATCGAGTCCAATGTGTGAGCCACATGGTATGCTAATGTGGAAAAATAGAAGGGATTTTCATATGATGGATGCTAGTGATGTATTAACTAAGTGATATTGTCATTTTAGGGAAGGTACCAAAGATTGCGAAACATTTTTTTAATTCTTGATGGTTATTTGAAGATTTTATAATTTGGGAAAATTTTATTGTCCATTTGGGATTTGGAAACTCACACGCGTAGGCAGTCATGAGAGTTTATGGAGACAACAAGTGCACGATTATTCATAATTATACCAAGTACTCAAAATTTTTAATGGTTTTTCTTTTTTCTCTCTGCATAAAAGACAATTTGGTGCTTTTTGTTTACTAGAGAGTGACTACTACTTATAATGACACTATGGGAGATGATATAGTAAGGTTTAAGCTGAATAGGCATGAGGAATTTGAAAATAATGACACTGTATGACATATTTGAAAAGGAGGGGTGAGATAGTATATTGATAATATGACGGGTCATTGATGAAAATTTGTTGACTCATCTTCCACCTTCCTAGGGAGATCATAGGATTTTAGTGGGGGGTACTTCATTCCCTAGAAAAAACTATCAAAGAAGCTATGGATTTTGCTAAAAGTGCTCGTAAAATGTCAATTCCCTTACACCAAGGGCTTATTTTCAAGCTCTAACACTTTCATTTAGCCCTCTACCCTCCAAGGCCCATAATTGTTCAAGAAGCCCCAAATTCTGGGACGCCTCCCTTTGCTAGTCTGCTTGCTTTACCTGTGATGAGAAAAAGAAAGGAATTAAAAACCCTGGCTTAAAGTCTCGATAGGGAAGACCTGGAACCCCAAATACTAGTAATGAGGGGGAATCAAAGAATAGAAAATGAAAATCCCAACCCCTAACAAAGAAGAAAGGTAAGGCCTCTAAAAAACCTAAGTTTAATATTAAAGAGATTGATTATGACATAGAGGCTACTGAGGAGACTAGCACCCGAAGACAACCAACTAGACTAGCTATCTGTCCTTTGGAAAAGGGGAATACACTAAAAATAGATACAAATTTTGATGGGGAAGTTGACAGAGAGAGTGATGAAAAGAAAGAGATTGGGAAGGAGGTGGAGAAGGAGACTAAGAAGAATGTGGAAGAGGATAGCTCTAACATGACCAATAGTTCCTCTCATGCCTTTGAAAGTGTTATAATTTACTTAATTGACTTAACTAGTGAAATGATACCTGAGGAAATTACTAGTACTAAACCTACTATTGTCGGAACTACTAGTATCCATCTTGCTAATAATTGTGACAGGTATGCTGCAAATGTCCAGGGTTGGAAAAAAACTAACCCATGTTCTAGAGCTAGAACAAAAATTTGGTAGTATTTTGAGGCTCTCCTTGAGATGATGCATAGCTTTGCAACATCCCTTTGTTTGTTGTAGAAAAAGATGGTGGGCGAGGATGATGACGATGAAGAAAAGTATAAGGAACTATTTAAGTTCCTTGTAGAGGATTGGTCAGTGGCTTTGAAAAAAACCTGATGCAATTACTAGGCTACTCACTAGGGATGATGACCCTTTTTCTTTCTCTGATGGGTTTCATCCTGGGCACAATATGGATAATATTATATTCTTTTTGTTTCAAGTTGGAACAACTTTTATTATACTTGTTGGGATATCCCTTGACGACTTCATTTTTAGACTATTAGTAGATTATATAGTTTGCTTGGTGATAGTCTCGGAGGGCTTAGCTCTTTTTTTAAGGCTATGGGTATTAAGTAGCTTTTGTTGTTTTTTATATTAGTTTTGTTGTTAATGTGTTGTGAATTTTATGCCCTCTGGATTGTTGTTCTTAAGGGATGACACCCTCATTTTCGTTACTTTTATTATCAATAATTTATATTCAACTCTCAATAATTATAAAACTTCTTAACAAACTGTTGTATTTCATTCTTGAGAAATCACAAGGTATTTATTGTATTTATCTTTTACATTTGTCATTGTACAAACATATAATATGAAGTGCTTCAAAGCATGTACATTTTTGTCCAATAATTATAAAAAATAATATTTACCTACACAACAACAATACTTGTTTAGATTAGCATCGTATTTTGTAAATACATTAGATAATTATGATATCTTTGATTGAAAATATATTTACTAGTACTTTTTAATGAATATATCTATAAAATTTTATATGGCATTCACAATTTTCTCATATGTTCCTATAAAATCTAGCTTGACAAACATTTGAACATTTTTTTTCCTAAATGTAAAATAATTATCCACTAACATCTAATTTTTTTATTGTTATAAAAGACAAAAACATCTTTTTTAAAAATATAATTATATTCAACTAAATAAATAATTATAAAACTTTTTAACAACCTTTTATATTTCATTCATGATAAATCACAAGGTATTTACTCTACTCATAGGTTACATTTGTCATAGTACAAACATATCATATGAAGTGCTACAAAGCATGCACATTTTCACCTAATAATATAAGAACAATATTTATCTACATAACAACAATGTTTGCTTAAATCAATGTCTTATTTTATAAAAATTAAAATTATATTAAATAATTTATCATGTGCTATCTTATTAGTGAATTAAACAATTGAATTTTCATAGCAATATCACAATTTGACTTATTGTAAAAAAATATCTTTAACTAATCCTTGCTATCTTGACAAACAATTGTTGTGAAAAGTGTCCCACCTAAAAAGGTTGAGATTCCTTTCATTTGCCTTTTAGTTTATTTTAGATGGCCTAGTGATGGAGAACTCGCACTCTTGAAAGAGAGGTCACAAGTTCAAATCCCTACCTTAGAACACTTAGGTGACTATAATAAGACCTTTCATTTCCTACCTTTCCTTTCCTTTGCTTTCTTCGTTTTCCCATAAGGACCTTTCCTTTTCTACTTCCCTTTCCTCCTTTGTGGCACACTTAGGGCCCGTTTGGCAGCAGGAATTGGACTGGAATTGGCATTATCTAATTCTGGATAATGCCAAATTCCATGTTTGGGTCCATGGAAAAAAATGGAATTGGAATTCTGGAATTCTCATTTTGCCCAAAAAATGGGAATATCATCTTCCACCTAAATAGGTGGAATTGGAATTTCAAAATAAGTGGAATGGGAATTCCAATTTTTAGAAAACCAAATTTAATATTTTGTGGGATCCGTGACTATAAAGATGTATATTATATTGCTATAAGAATGTATATATATACATGTGTGTATATACACATGTGTGTATATACGCATGTGTGTATATACGCATGTGTGTATATATACACATGTGCGTGTATATACAAACCAAATTTAATATTTTGTAGAATTTGTGACTATAAAGATGTATATTATATTGCTATAAAGATGTATATATACACATTTGTGTATATATATGCACATGTGTATATATACACATGTGTGTGTATACACACATGTGTATATACATGTGTGTGTATGTATATACATGTGTGTATACACACATGTATATACATA
>MU225876.1:3155917-3191261 GCA_018584345.1 Thuja plicata
TTCCCCCTTAACCAACAAGGGTCTTGTCCATTTATACCCCTTTAGGAGGAATGGAGAGACATGTATTTTGAGCCAATATCCAAATGAGGTGTCTCTTCCAAGGGATTGCTACTTATCATAACATGTGGCTCTCGGTGGTGGTTTAATGTTTGGTTTGAAATAAAAATCCCCTAACAAAATATGTTCTTCCCTTCTTGATATCCATCGATGAAGCTTGATCAATATCCCTTTGTAGACTGTGAGGAATCTTGATATGACGGAGACTTCATTCTCTAATAACAGTGATTCAAATTAAAACATATCAAAACTATTGTTCCAATCGATTCCAGATCATTGACCGAAGTGTGAAGGCATATTTTATTATCGCAGGGACATAAAAGAAATTGTGAAGTCTTACTATCGTGAGACAATTTCTAATCAGGTATAATTGAATCTGGTCAGGTTCATAACATTTAACTCATAAATTTTTTAGTTGCCTTCATAATCCTATTTACTATTTATATTTCTGATTTTGAGTTCATTTGTAGTGGTTTTTTAGGGTTTTGACTTTTTTCCCTGTTTTGGTAGGGGTTAATTACTTTTTTCCAAAACAAAATAGAATTAGTAAGTAGTGATGGAAATGGAAGTGAAGAATCTTGTTTAGATAGTGAGAAAAATGTAGCTGCATTTGTGAAAGCTAAGAGACTTCTAGAAACAAGCCACCCTACACTATTTGGGAGCCATTATGTTGTCTGTGCATTAACCTTTTCCTTCAGGATATAGGTAAGCATAGCCAGGTGAAGAATGTGTTCGAAGCTGAGAGGAATGTGAAACAACATATCATCGACTACCTATTAGATTAGAATCCCATAAGAGGGCACACAAATAGCAAGGAGTTCATGTAGTTGAGAGTCACCGCGTGATTTGCAACTGATTTCATCACTCTGGAAAGTATTGTAAAACAACTAATCTGCAAAAAATAATAACATTTTACTTTGCCCTAACCTACAAGTTTCGAGATGCTTGGATTCACAGAAACACACTGTGCTCGATCCCTCCTCCCGCCCGTGAGTGAACTGAAAAATGAGTTTCACTTTTCACTTTTTTTTTTAATTTATATCCCACATTGGTCAAACTTTCGACAAACTCAGGCTCATCTAAATTTTAACCAAATCGGGGTCATAAACAAAAAAAAAATCTAACAAGCCAAAAAAAGGCCTTGGTCGAAATTAAAGGTAGAAAATAGCTATCAAATGTATTAGTGCCCTACTGATTTAGAGTTGTGGAACACCTAGTTATGACTGTGAGGTATGAGAAACTGAACATGTTCCAAGTGATGAGATGCCCCTAGTAATGAGGACTTTTGAATTCAGATTAGATTGATTGAAATACATTCAATGATGTAATCATCCTGCCCCCTCGGGAGTGAAATAGAAAGATGATACGTCATAATGATGATTGAAAGCAATAAATCGCAGATAGATTGTTGAAGCAAAAGTCAAGAACTTAGAACAAATTACAGAAGAATCCATAAGATTTAGAATCAATTTTGAGCGATTTCGAGGTCTGGTTGACCAAGTTTGAATAGGGTTGACTAGAGTTGACTAGAGTTGACTTTTGAGGAAAAAAGTCTAAGATTTGAGAAAATCTTGATTAGATAAGATTTTGACAAGAAAACGACGTCAGAAAGTTGACTACACAAGCGTCCGATCGTGTCGATCCCAAAATTTTAAAATGCGATTTTGAGCTATATAGGAGTGTCAGATTTTGATTTCGATTCCAAAAATGGATTCACAGTGGTTGATTTAGCTAAAGATGAAATTTTCACGCAAAATGGAGCACTTTTGAAAATTAGGTCAAAACCTATATGTGAGTCAAAAAGGTCATTTTCAAATCATTTGCATCCGTTGACTTTTGAGAAGAAAAGAGCTCTGAGCGGGAATGGTGGTTCCCATGAGTACTCATCGATTCGAGCGATCCAGGCGTCACAGTTGGCCGACAACATATGGACCTCCGGTAAGTGGTTGATTTACCTCTTAGTTAATTCAAATTTTACTATTTTTCGTTGAATTTTTCACTGTTTTGGACATTTTTAAGAAGTTACACGCGGGTTCTCGCGCGAGGAACCAATTTCTTCGCACGCCCCGTAGGGAAAGTTCACGCGAGAGATTGCTGAAAAGAAAATCCTTGTGGTTGTCGGTGGGTATCCTCATGCGGGAGGGTACCCATGTTTCACGCGAGAAACCCTACGAAAGGGGGTTCTCTCATGCGGGCTGACATAAAACTTCGCGCTAGACCAAATCGTCGCGCGGAGCGAAGAACTTCTTCGCACGAAATCCTGCTTCTTCGCGCGGAGAGAAAATAGCATTTTAAAGGCATAATGAGTCTGTGTCACATCCAATAGCATTTGCATTAGCATTGTAACTATGTTTAGGATGTCTACAATGCTTTATTTCTCAGTTTTGCATTAATTATCTTGAATCATAAGGTGAGTATTGATCGAGTGCTATTGTTTGCATGTCTTGCAAGTTGATTTCCAGGATATCACGTTCAGATCACATCATCCTACCATTAGTGGGCTGATCCAACAGTTGGATGACATGGAGATATTGCACATAGATAGTTTAGGCCTTTCTCATCTCTGTGAGGTACCAGAGATTCGGGTAAATCATGGATTATTAGGAGCCTTGGTGGAGCATTTCCATTTGGAAACAAACACCTTCCACCTTCCACAGGGTGAGATGACAGTGCCGCCCGAGGACATATACAGTATCCTCTGGATACCCTTTCATGGACCCAGAGTAGAGTATGATGTTCAGCCAAGGGTAGGTACAGCGGTCCTGAGAGAGATACTTCAGGATGAGTTAGTCATGGGCCGAGCTATCCCGTGGAAGGAGTTGATCAGAGTATATGGACCGGGGCACCGATTACTAATGGTTCCAGCAGCCTTCCTTGGTTGCTACCTTATGCCAGATCGTGGTCAGCATGGTTTGGAGTGCGGATGGGGCCGGATGTTACAGTGTATGCTAGCCAAGCTTACCCATTTTGAATGGGGTCAGTGTATGCTGGCCCACATGTATCATGAGATGCATGAGATCGCCTATAGAGAGGCGAAGAGTATGGTCGTCGACGTGTTCATTTTACAGGCGTGGGCATGGGAGCACTTGCCAGTTACCAGGCCCATTTGTGATGATCTAAGGCAACCACTTAAGCCATATATGTGCAGTTACAAAGGTTTGATTACTTAGCCCATGCTGGGTAAGATAGAGTAGTGGTGAGCACAGCTTGATGATCTGGTAGCCATAGTATGGTGACCGTGGAGGTTGACCGAGCCTTGGGACGATGCCAGTGAACAACTTCAGTTATATGATGTGCTCACGGCCACTTATAGGTCATGCTATTGTTGTTATTGAGCGGTTCCCACTTACATGTGTCTGGCGGCAGTTTGGCCATACCCAGGACATATCGCAGGAGTACTATTCTTATGCTTGCTTCACCGATGAGGTGAGGAAGGGATGGTCAGCCCGATTAGATATCGGGTGATGCATGATAGATGTGCGATCACTAACCCTCACTTGGTGGGAGTACATGGCTGAGGTAGCAAATGGGGGTATGACAGTGCCATACCGAGAGTACTTTGTTACCCATCTGTTCCCACGTTTCACAAATCTAGTTGGTATGGGTGCACCGGCACAGGTAGTGCATCCACATGTACCACCTCAGCAAGTACCACTGCCTCCTCCACAATAGATACTGCAACCACCACCGTAGCAGGGACCACAATAGGGGCCATGACCAAGAACTACGTAGGTTGACATCCCTGCTCGATAGATGAGGATTGATCCTGGTGGTAGTGGCAGTGGGAGGCAGACGAGACGGTGAACAACTGCGCAGTTAGGTGAGCAGCAAAAGAAACTAGAGTAGGAGGAGGCACAACAACAGGAGCCTATGCGAGAGAATCAGTAGCAAGAGTAGCTAGGGAAGGGTCCAGTTCCTGGAGACCCTTTATCACAGGCGTAGGATTCTCTGCGTAGATCCAAAGAGAGAGTCTAGTAGCTGTAGAGGCATGTTGGAGATTTGCAGGTACAGGTTGTCGTGCGAGATGCCCGACTAGCAGACAAGGACCAAGAGCTGCAGGAGGTCCGAGGGCAGTTGCAGAGGGTGCAAGAGCAGCTTCGGGTGGAGATAGGACATCAGTCCTCCCGAGCAGCTTATTATTACGCAGCATATGTGGGGGTGGTGCCTGATGAGGCAGAGCAGGTGCCTAGATTTTCCTCATATGATAAAGGATTAGAGGGTGCACATGCACCACCTCCTTAAGATATGCCTCCTCCTCCACCTCCTCCAGAGGGTGAGGGAGAGGGCCAGAGCTAGAGTTGGCATTTTGATAGATTAGATCACATGATGTATCTGATGCATTGACATCTTTGTATTGTATCACCATTTTTGAGATAGACTGTGCTCGAGCAGCACCATTTTGTATTGTATCGACACATTGATATATATATATATATATATATATGAGCTCATCTTTTGGTATCATTGCATTTGTCATGTTGTACTTTATGAGATTTTTTCCTATATGTTTAGATGCTTATATGATTAGAAATGCATGCAAATGGATGGTCATGTTTTGAATATATGTATATGTATGAAATGCACATGTATGTGAGTTATGTATGAGATGTACATGTTTATGATTTATGTATGAGATGCACATGTTTATGATTTATGTTAATGCATTTGTGAATGGAGATATGTAAATGCAGTGTATATGGAACTCACACCTCATGCAGGATGACGAGTGCTAACAAAAAGAAATGTTTGAAGATTGAGAGCGCGGATCAAACACTTGTGCAGTCGCGATGAAGCTCAGGTGATGAAGAAAAACCTCTAAGTGTATGAAATCCAAGAGAACACAATGAAATGTCAAAATGTTTCTGCAATGCAAGCCTAGAATGAAAGTGTAAGCCTACGCTAGATGCAATCCCTAGGATGTGGTTGTTGGACCCATTGGATAGTTATCATCATAGAGCATTTGTGGAACATCGGAATCGATACAATCCTTACTGGTGCCACTGCAACCATAAGAATATGAGTATGAATTTTATCAGATAAGATATGGGAAACTAACGTAAGCATCGTGGCACAAAAGGCGAGATGACCTGAACATTGTTTCCATTTTGATATAGTAAGAGTACACCAGTAAACAAGCAAATCAATAAAAGTCAAGGAGATGGTACCGACCTCACCGTGGCGTACAAATAAACAAGATTGAGGGATGTGAGGCTTTTCAGCCTTAATGCAGGAGCTCTTATCACATACACCATGTTTATTTGACATTTTCAGATCATTGGGACCACACCAACAAGCAGTAGACAAAGAAAAGATCAATGAGAACAAGCAACATACAAAGAGAAATTCAATCATATCTCAGTAGGTTTCAAAGTTTTCAGATGTGTTTGAGTATAGGGGTGTTGAAAAACATCATTGCGCTCATGAGTGCTTTGTGTTTGATTGCTATCAATAGATGTTTACGTTTGTGATATCCAATTGGTGTGTTGAGAAACACAGATGCGACCAAAGATAGTGTTGAAAAATATTATTGATTGTGGTGTTGAAAAACACCTATTTGTGTCAGTAGAGTGTTGTCCTTTAGAACTGACAAGATTACTGACTAAGGATGCGATCAAATTTGGGGATGCATGCCCCTAGGTAATGTCTGGTGACTGACTTGACTCATGTTGTGAGGAAAATGTGATTTAGTTGCCCCCAGTCTTATGACTCTCGATCAGTGTCAAGTCAGGAGGGTTCATAGAGAACCCAGAGTGTCACGAAAGTGACCGAAAGCTATATACAAACTAAGGCAAAGAGTGCCAAGACCGAGTATCGATAGATAGAGCATTTGAGTATAACTCCAACTATAGTGGATGTGAGAAATATCAATAGTACGTCGACAGTAGACAGACGCAGTGAGAACCACTAGTGACTGACGCGAGAGAGATTCTCAAGTAAAGAGATCATAGTAATAGCTAAACATCAGTAGGCAGACCCAGTGAGAACCACTGGTGACTGAAGCAAAGGAGACTCTCAAGTAGAGAGATCTCAGTAATAGCTAAGCGATAGTAGGCAGACACAGTGAGAACAACTAGTGACCGACATGAGACAGATCTAAAAAGATGATAGGACAGTGCCCCCTAGACTAGCAGGGTTGACCTGAGAGTACGACCAATTTCAATCCATGTAAGTTGGTGTCTTGATAGGTAACTGAGAGCATGCGCATAAGCAAATGAAAGCAGGAAAGTTGGAAAGCAACTATATAGAGCCAAGCGATGTTGCGCTAGATATAGCAATGTGGAACAAGAGGCGCCTCTTTACCAGGTTTTCACCTTCTTGGCAGAAATTCTTTTTTTTGCTACCATGACGCTTGTTTGCGAGGTTTTCATCAATGGCACCTTTTTCTTTTTTCTATTTTTTTTTCTATTTTTGAATTTTTTGTATTTTTTTGTATTTTCTGATATAGAGTAGATCTCTTGAACAGGTGGATATAGTTGCAGAACCGTGGGAAATTTCATTAAACCAGAGTCAACATAAGCCACGTGCCCTCGTGATGAGGTATACAAAAACTTATCTAGATGGATTTTGGGGGAAAAGAAGAAGACAACTATTCCCATTACTGTCTTTTCTTGTAAGACTAGAAGAATTTGTGAATGATAAACTCCATCCATGAGGTAGGACAATTCCATTTCTTTGGTTTTTTTTTCAGGTCATTTTGCAATTTTTAGTATTTTTTCAGGACATTACTATGTACATGAGCATTCTGAAGACATCTCAGCTATAGAATCTTTTCAGATGAAGGGCATTGATCGGCTCCTTGAGTTGCTCTCCTTTAGTGGTGGAGAGTTGATAGGCATCGGACCCAAATATTACAGTGAAAACATACAGACCAGGCCAATTTGGTTCAAACTTCCCCTTTTGGACCCAATGTTGTTGATTCTTAGGGTTCTCCCTCAGAATGAGGTCACCCACTTGGAAGTCCCTTGGTTGAACTTTCTTGTTGTAGCTCTTAGAAATTATTTTCTGATATGCTTTGAGGTGATTGAACGCCACTTTCTGACGTTCATCCAGTAGTTCTAATTCTTGGAGTCTCAAAAATTTGTATTCTTCATCTAGTATAAGCCTGCGCAAAGAAACCCTAAGAGATGGTATTTCTACCTCGAGGGGTAAGATTGCTTCTGTCCCATATACTAGTGCAAATGGGTTTCCCTTGTAGGGGTTCTGATGAATGTTTTGTAAGCCCATAGTGCAGGATTGATCTGCAGGTGCCAACCCCTTCCAGACTTGTTAACTATACGGTGCAAGATTTTCAATAAATTTTTATTTGAGGCCTCAACCTGTCCATTACCTTGTGGGTAATAGATGGAAGAGCAGTTTAGTGTGATTTTGAACTTTTCACACAACTCATCCATGATATTGTTCTTAAATTGTCCTCCATTATCAGTAATGATGGAGGAAGGTATGCCATAGCGACAAATGATGTAGTTCATAATGAACAGCGAGACTTGTTGTCCTAACGCTTTAATGAGTGGGACTGCCTCAACCCACTTGGTGAAATACTTTGTAGTTGTGATAATGAACTTGTGTCTATTAGAAGATGAGGGGTGAATCTGCCTGATTAGATCAAATGCCCACTGTTGAAAGGGCCAATGTGTGACAAAGGGAATGAGTTCCCTTGGTGGAGCATGGATAAGATTTCATTGCACCTAGCATTTCTTACAAGGTTTCGCATACCTGATAGCTTCTTTCTCCATATCTGGCCAATAATACCCTTCTCTAAGTAGCTTTCGGGCCAGGTTCAGACCGTTAAAATGGGAACCACAAATTCCTTCATGTACTTCAGACAACACATGTCTAGACTCCTCTTTTTCTAGACACCTAAGCAAAGTACCATCTAATCCTCGTCTATACAAATCGTCGGCCACAAGAACATACTGTGAGGCATTGCGGATGAGGTGTCATTTTTCATTTCTGGTTAGTCCATCAAGAATGACCTGATGGCGCAGGTAAGAGTAGACATGGTGATAATGGGAGGATTCACGTTCAATGATTGAACACACCATTTGGGAGTTGGGGGAGTTGTAGGATGGGACATGTATTTCTTCCACCAGGAACTCATAGCAGAAAGCTTCCTCTTGTTGTTGCAAGGATGCTAATGTAGCCATGGCATCGACTTCTCTGTTCTGTATCCTTGGTACTTGTTGAAATGTGATGAAAGTGAAATATTTCTCAAAGTCCTCAACCATTCGTTTATAAGGCATGAGTTTGTCATCCTTAGTCTGGTATACATCATTGATTTGGTTGATTACAAGTTGAGAGTCACCATGGACATGTAACTCAGAAACATTCCATTCAAGAGCTATTTTGATTCCATTTACCAGTGATTCATATTCTGCTAAGTTGTTTGTACAAGGGCACATAAGCTTGTACACCTTTGGAATGGAATAGTTTTGAGGAGTCGGAAATAAAACTCCTGCACCTGAACCTTGTTGTGTGAAGGATCCATCGAAGAAAATTTTCCAAGATCGGTGGGTGATGTGCAGAATAGATCCATCTAGGAATTCAACATTGATTGGTTCATTGTCTTGTAGTGGAGCATCAGCCAATTGATCAACAATTGATTTCCCTTTGATTACTTTACGCTCAACATACTCTATGTCAAATTCACTAAGAAGCATAATCCATTTAGCCAATTGGCCAGTGAGGGTAGCTTTACTCAGGAGATACTTTAAATGTTAATTTTAGCCACCAGTTTGAATGAGTGAGCCAACAAATAGTGTCACAGTTTCTGAGATGCAAAGACCATTGCTAGGCACGCTTTCTTGATCATAGAGTAGTTCATCTCATAGCATACCAATGTTCTATTGATATAGTAGATAGCATGTTCTTTCTTGTTTTCATCTTCCTATGCTAATAGTGCCCCCAATGATGTTGAGGTAGTTGAAATGTACAGAATCAATGATTTGCCTTGTTGAGGTGGCATGAGTACTGGCGGGTTTGCCAAGGATGTTTTGATTTGAGTGAAGCTTTTGTCACATTCTTCGCTCCATTGATAAGTAATGCCTTTGCATAGAGTCTTGGTAAACAGTTGTGCTCTATCAGCCAAATGTCAGATGAACCTTTTGATAGACTGGATTACCCCTTGGAGTGTTCTCATCTGATTGATATTCTTAGGAGGCGGCATTTCCATTATTGCTTGTACCTTTTCAGGATCGACTTCTATACCTTTAGCTGAGATGATGTAACACAAGATTTTTCCAGATGTAACATCGAATGCACATTTCTTGGGGTTCAATATTAACTTGAATTTTTCCATTCTATCCATGATTGGGCCTAAGTCTTGGAGGTGCAAAGATCATTTCCTTGATTTAGCAAGGGTATCATCCACATAGTCTTCCATGGTTTTGTGCATCATATCATGGAAGATAGTTGTTACTGCCCTTTGATAGGTAGCTCCTGCGTTTTTCAAACCAAAAGGCATGACATTCCAACATAATGTTCCCCAGGCACATGTGAAGGCAGTCTTTTCTTGATCCTCTTGTTTAGCCATACACTTCAACACGGTCCTTACTCACCAATCACATACAAGAACAGATATGAAATTATCCATCTTGCATGTCTATATGATTCAACCTGTTGCCTCCTATCTAGTTGGGGTTTTGAATAAGCTCTCAGAATCGAGAGTCCAACAACCTAGACCATTACTAGAATGAAGGATTTAAGCAAATACGCAAATGCAAGATTAATCTAGAGAGCTTAGCTTATTCTACAAATGAATGCAATATTAATCTAGATTAATCTAAGAAATTGAATGTAAAACTAGATTAACCTACAAATGATTATGAAATTAATTTGGAAATGAGATATTAAACTACGAATGCTTGAAAGAAATCTTAAACTATGAACCACTAAACTAGCATGATATTAAGCTATTTGCAACAATTCTAAAATCAATGTATTCAATTAGAAAACTAGCAAATTATGAAATCACAAATTACAAGATTGCAAATTCCAAGACTAGTTGAATGAGAGTTGAGAGAGTTCTTTTATAGACCTAGAGTCCATTCATAATAGAAAGTTTCCTTGGCGAGAAACAGTTAACTTATTGAAGATCAGTTGAGAATACGAAGTTTCTTTTGAGAGAAACAATCAATTGTTCCCTTTTTAAGTTTAACTAATTTGTTTCTCTTTTAAATTGCAGTTAACTCAAATTTTCTATTTCTGAAATGGAGAGAAGATTTTGGAGAGAATATTTTATTAAATAAATAGAATATGACCTCATAAATGTATTTTCTCAATTATTTGAATAATTAAATTCAATTATTGAAATGAGGATATTTATTTAATAATTAGATATTATTTAATTCCTTTTTATGTGTTTTAGCTAAAAGGGGTGAATTTAATTTAATTAAAGTGCTAGGACTTTATAATTAAATTACTTCGATCATTAGGTTTATTTAGCCAGATAATTGATATTTTAGGAATTAAATATAATGTATGATTAATGAGATTTAGGGTTTTCTACATTTGACACTTAGGTCAGTAGAGTCAGTCAAAACTCAAAATTGCCCAGTACAATAGGACTTTGATGATTCAGAAGAATGATAAATGCAACAAAATTGATTAGGGTTGCATGATGCCAATTTTGTGGTGTTACATTTTTCCCCTCTTTGAATTGATGTGCAAGCAACACATTGATTCAAAGAATAGTCTGATGTCTGAAGCATAGAAGAATAGTTAAAATTGATTTTGAGAATTGATGATGTAAAGATTTTAGAGCTATCTCCAGAACAAAGCTTAACTCTCCGAAGTCTAGGTTAGATTGTCGAGACGCCGGTTAGATCAAGTTTTCAAGGGTCATCTTCAGAATGAAGCTTAACTCTTAGGAATCTAGGTTAGATTGCCCCAATACCTAATAGTGAGATTTGGAGAGCTATCTCCATAATGAAGCTTAACTCTGAGGGATCCAAGTTAGATTGCTCAAATACCTAATAGTGAGATTTCGAGAGCTATCTCCAGAATGAAGCTTAACTCTCAGGGATCCGAGTTAGATTGCTCAAATACCTAATAGATTTCCACCTTTCAATAGATTGTCCCCTGAAAAAGGCTCAATCTTCAGGAGTCAGGGTTAGATTGCCTCAATACCTGTCCATTTGAAGGATATTCAATAGATATTTTTAGGACTGTCCCTAGAATGAAGCTTAGTCCTCCGATATCTAGGTTGGATTGCCCAGATACCAGCTAGATCGAGTTTTAGAATCATGTCCAGAATAGAGCTTGATTTTCAGAAGCCAGGGTTAGATTGCCCCAATTCCCAATAGATGAGATTTTCGAGAACCATATCCAGAATGGAGCTTGACCCTCAGAGACCTGAGTTAGATCACTCAGGTACCCAATAATGAGATTTCAAGAATCATCTCTAGAACGAAGCTTGATTCGCAGGAGTCAAGGTTAGATTTCCTTGACCCCTAATAGATGTCAAGATGTAAGGAACATAGATGCCCCTAGTGATTCAGAGTTGTGGAACACCTAGTTATGACTATGAGGTACGAGAAACTGAACATGCCCCAAGTGATGAGATGCCCCTAGCAATGAGGACTTTTGAATTCAGATCAGATTGATTGAAATAGACTCAATGATGTAATCATCCTGCCCCCTTGGGAGTGAAATAGAAAGATGATACGTCATAATGAAGATTGAAAGCGATAAATCATAGATAGATTGTTGAAGAAAAAGTCAAGAACTTAGAATGGATTACGGAAGAATATGAAAGATTCAGAATCAATTTTGAGCATTTTCGAGGTCTGGTTGACCAAGTTTGACCAGGGTTGACCAGAGTTGAATAGAGTTGACTTTTGAGGAAAAATGTCAAAGATTTGAGAAAATGTTGGTTGGATATGATTCTGACAAGAAAATGACGTCAGAAAGTTGACTGCACAAGCGTCCGATCGCATTGGTCCCAAAATTTTAAAATGTGATTTTGAGCTATATAGGAGTGTCAGATTTCGATTTCGATTCCAAAAATGGATTCAGAGTGGTCAATTTAGCTAAGGGTGAAAGTTTCACGCAAAATAGAGCACTTTTGAAAATTAGGTCAGAACCTATATATGAGTCAAAAAGGTCATTTTCAAATCATTTGCATGCGTTGACTTTTGAGAAGAAAAGAGCTCTGAGCGAGAATGGTGGTCCCCATGAGTACTCATCGATTCAAGCGATCCAAGTGTCACGGTCGGCCGACAACGTATGGACCTCCGATAAGTGGTCGATTTACCTCTTAGTTAATTCAAATTTTACTATTTTTGGTCAAATTTTTCATTGTTTTGGACATTTTTAAGAACTTACCCGCGGGTTCTCGCGTGAGGAACTAGTTTCTTCGCGCGCCCCATAGGAAAAGTTAGCACAAGGAATCGCTGAAAATAAAATCCTCACGGCTTTCGGTGGGTATCCTCGCCAAAAATGTGATAGCTAAATGTGGCCTTCTTGTTTAGCCATACACTTCAACATGGTCCTTATTCACCAATCACATACAAGAATGGATATGAAATTATCCATCTTGCATGTCTGTATGATTCGACGTGTTGCCTCCTATCTAGTCGGGGTTTTGAATAAGCTCTCAGAATCGAGAGTCCAACAACCTAGACCATTACTAGAATGAAGGATTTAAGAAAATACGCAAATGCAAGATTAATCTAGAGAGCTTAGCTTATTCTAGAAATGAATGCAATATTAATCTAGATTAACCTAAGAAATCGAATGTAAAACCAGATTAACCTACAAATGATTATGAAATTAATCTAGAAATGAGATATTAAACTAAGATTGTTTGAAAGAAAGCTTAAACTATGAACCATTAAACTAGCATGATATTAAGCTATTTGCAACAATTCTAAAATCAATGTATTCAATTAGAAAACTAGCAAATTATGAAATCACAAATTAGAAGATTGCAAATTCCAAGACTAGTTTAAATGAGAGCTGAGAGAGTTCTTTTATAGACCTAGAGTCTGTTCAGAATAGAAAGTTTCCTTGGAGAGAAACAGTTAACTTATTGAAGATCAATTGAGAATAGGAAGTTTCTTTTGAGAGAAACAGTCAACTGTTCCCTTTTTAAGTTTAACTGATTTGTTTCTCTTTTAAATCATAGTTAACTCAAAGTTTCTATTTCTGAACTGGAGAAAAGATTTTGGAGAGAATATTTAATTAAATAAATAGAATATGACCTCATAAATGTATTTTCTCAATTATTTGAATAATTAAATTCAATTATTGAAATGAGGATATTTATTTAATAATTAAATATTATTTAATTCTTTTTTATGTGTTTTAGCTAAAAGGGGTGAATTTAATTTAATTAAAGTGCTAGGACTTTATAATTAAATTACTTCGATCATTAGGTTTATTTAGCCAGGTAATTGATATTTAGGAATTAAATATAATGTATGATTAATGCAAATTTAGGGTTTTCTGCATTTGACACTTAGGTCGAGTAGAGTCAGTCAAAACTCAGAATTGCCTAGTACAATAGGCCTTTGATGATTCAGAAGAAAGATAAATGCAACAAAATTGATTAGGGTTGCATGATGCCAATTTTGGGGTGTTACAACTATAAGTAGGTGTCTATGCATGAGTATAAACTAGTCTCATATATTACTATAATTCAAACTTATAAAGTGAAAAACAATTT
Source organism: Thuja plicata (assembly GCA_018584345.1). Classification (NCBI taxonomy): domain Eukaryota; kingdom Viridiplantae; phylum Streptophyta; class Pinopsida; order Cupressales; family Cupressaceae; genus Thuja; species Thuja plicata. The sequence continues at coordinate 3,169,638 of MU225876.1, forward strand.
GCTCCATATCATAGACTATAAAAGGATCCATCAATTTCCATTTCTTAAATTGACAATAATTATTTATCACATCTAATAAAACCTAATTTCCACCACTATCTTTATAGTAATATACAAAGGGTAGCGATGTATTAAACAATGTTGTTGTGAAGATATAACTTATTTTATCTTAATAAAAAATGTGTATTTATTTTTTATTTGAATATTTTTCAAAACAGAAAGTTGTATGGATTAAAAAAAGGAAAAAATAAAAGGCATGGATGATGGGTGGGTTGATTAACTTAAATACCAATTCTCATATTATTGGTAACAAAGGAAACTCTTAAGATAGTTGTAATTGAGAAAATAGTCTAATGCATATGCAAATAGGAAATCATAAGTCTTTTAAGAGGTGCAACAACCATCTGTATTTTAAGCCATAAAAAAACTTTAAGTTAGACTAAACCAGACTAGTAGGGTTAAGGAAATATATTTTAGTCCAAAAAAGAAGTGCCAATTAACTTGGAGCCAAAGGTTAATCATAAAAACGTTATTTGATGATGTATGTAACAATGATGGTGTATTTGGAGCCAAAGCTTGACCATAAAAAAATTTATTTCATGATGTATGCAAAGCAATAATGATGTAAGAATGACATCGAAGATGACCTAAAGTGTCTTTGAAGATTTCTATTCAATGAGTTACATATGCTGCAAAACTTAGTAAAAGATAAAAAATGATAAGTTCATCTATTGACATAGGTGAAAAAAGGGTCATAGACCATGGGAAAAATGTAATATTGTGGCGAAACTGCAAACTTCAAGGAAAATGTTGAACTATGAATTTGTCAATCTACTAGATAACACAAATAACACTAAATAAGTTGAAGAAAGATGAACATCAAAATATGACATTTCAATGAGGGACATATCTTCAATAAACTATTATGACCAATATAATTATTTTGTTTCTTAATTTGATGTGTAATTTTCTTTTCTCCTTGTACATGCATAAAATGCGTTTCTTTTTAGATTTAGAAGGTAGACCCCAAAAAGTGTCATAGGTAAAAGCATTGGACATGTTTGTATTTATATAATCTAAGAAGTTTTCAATATCTGTTTATTTGTATCAATAATGTAAATGATATACTAATGGAGTCTTTTATATTTTAAAGATATTATTTTTGATAATAAAGAAACCAAAGCAAGGGGGTTGATCCTTTTCAAGAAAACTAGCAAAATGCTTTTAACCACTTACAACACATAACCAACCACAACCCAACCTCAACCAATGCCCTTTTTAATCATCAAAAAACAACTATCCCAGCTATTCTAGCCCACAACAAAGGAATTTAAAATCCCACCCTTAAACAACTAAAACAATAGTTATTCAGTGGAAAACAAAATGCGTAACCCAACCATATATGTTATAGAGACCTAGTCTTACCAAGAGACTGTAAGTAAACCAACTACCAAAAAAAGTAACGAAATAACCAACATAACAACATAAAGTTTTAACTAGGCCCTTAGCCAACCACGAAGACAAGTTTTTTAAAACCATAAACAAGAAATAAAACAACATCATTTGGGGTTATTTCCCCCCGAGATTAACAACTTAAACCAATCCTCCGCCAGGAACTGAAATAAATTCCTGTCATCCTGCACCGTCTCCGAGTCCTTCTGGTTCACCTGTTTCAGAAAATGCAGAGTCATGGCCGTCAAGTGCATGAATTTCACAAGAAATTCTGCAAGCGTCTTGAAGCTCGTATTCATATAATTGACCCTTCCTTCCAGCCTTTGCATGCGCTCCTTCATCTGTTGAATCTCCACATTCGTGTTCTCCTTTCTAACCTATGAAGCACCAAGTGTGACCTCTTCTTTCCCCTTAGCGCAACCCTCATCAACCTCTGAACTATTTTTCTCCCCACTCAAGCCAATCGACGAAGTGGTAGTAAGCGAAGAACCCTTCTTTTCCACCCCAGAGTCCTTTTTCACAAACAAATCCACTGAGTTAAATTTGAAGCTAGTGAACACATGGGTAGAATCCATACTCCTTTCTTCACTCGCAAAAGTTGAGGTACTTTTTCCCTTACCCGTGACCGAGTTGTCTTCCTCCTTAGCCTTTTTCCTCTATTTTTTTTTGTTTTTGTCTTCCTTCTTCACTTTTTTCTCTTCTTCATCTTCCCCAGACTCCATTTCATCTTCCTCCTCCAAAATGTACCTTTTTAAAACCGTTTTTGCTTCATCCAAGAATTTTTGGCAATTCTGTGTGACCTTCGCCGACTCTCATTATCTTCATCAGCTGAATCATCAATAGTGATTTGTTCCTCCCAAATTTTCACATCGGGGCTGGGTTTTTAACTTTTCTTTCCTGGGGAGGTGGGGGTCTTAGAGGAAGAGCTTGGGGGGAAAGAATCACTTCATTCTCCTTAGGGATATTAGTAGGGCTAGGGGTGGGTCCGTGTAAGGAGACAAATCTTAGAGGGAAAAGGGTCTGGTGAAAATTATATAGCCAGAGGATTAACTCTTGATGCACAATACATAAATTTTTCTTTTCAGCCTTCTTAGTCCTCACATCTACCACCGACGCTTCCATAGAATGAAGCAGGAAGAAGGGGATCAAAATTTCATTATTATATCAAAAATGGTTTAACAAAGGAAATTGGTAATTGTAGCAGGTCCCAAATCTGCCCTCCAAAGTTAAATACTTCATAATTATAAGACATACCTCATTCCATGGCTCCAACAACTCATCCTGTTTGAAACCCCCATGAAATTGGACAGGTTTCTCCATCTTCTTGAAGAATTTATTCACACTTGGGTTATCCCTTCTTTTTGACACTTTCTCCCTTTTTTGTCCCTCCAAAGAGAGCCCCGTGGCCTAACCTCCTCATTGATCTCGAAGGTGATGCCATTAATAGTGACCTTCCACTCCTCCCAAGTATCCACCAACTACATGGAAATGATTTCGTCACTGCCCTCCATGGCTTCCATGTAAGGGAAAAAACCACCCTCCTTAAGATACATCACAACACTCGGGTTCTTGAGGAAACTATCCTCAATCTTTGGTGGCTCCACCCTGACCATATCTCCCCCTTCCCCTCTTCTTGTAATTTCCCAGACATCCCAACCCAATACACAACTTAGACCAATATATCCTCCAGCTTAGACTATCATTACAAGAGTTCAGACTCACACCAACAATAGAAAAAAGAAATTAAATCACGCCACCCTTCTTGATTTTGAAAAGACTTCAGCTCAAGCAAGTGAGCATACCATTCACATGTAAATATTTTAAAAAATTAATTAAATCCCTTAATTATAATGATTACAATTCTCGGGAAAAAATCATAAAAATTGGCAGTCTTTTCACTTGCCACGAAGCCAATGCAAATCCCAATGCGATCTTTTCTCTTAAGCTTCCCCATACGACCATCAAATCTAGATATTATGACCCTTCTTAAGCCATAATTATTAATATTCATTCTACCACCTTTCGACATTTTAAAATTTGAAATTTTGCAGCCTCTCAAAATCCTAGCGGTTGCCCTATCTGACCAATAAAGAGATTTGGATCTGTACTCCATGTTTAGGGATGATAATTATGTTCCCTCCCAATGAGGTCCTACGTGTGTGTTGTGAGAGACCCCATTCTTCTCCAACACCTGTTTCCATTGGTATTTCGACCTTTGGTAGCCAACGCATCTGCCACAACTTACCATCCCTGTAAATATGCTTCAATTCAAAATCCTCCAGTCTCGGGAGAAGCACCCAAATATCCTGTATTAGATTTGGCATTTTCCAGTTGGCGTTGTAGTTACCTTTAACCATTTCAACCACTATTTTCAAATCCCCCTCGATGATTAAATTCTTTATACTTGCCGACACAACAACTTTAACTTCCCAGAGTAAGGTCGAGATCTTAGCAACATTATTGGAGACTTTCCCCAAATTAACAACATATGCAATATTCATCACCCCATGCTAGTTTCTGATTATTCCACCCCCCCCACCGCCGACCCATTACCAACAGCCCTGTCAAAATTGAGCTTGTGAAATTGTTCAGCCAAGGGAGACTAGCGTGTGTTTCTCCTGGCCAACACCTTAGAATTATCAAACTTATAAAAGGAGTTAGAGAGTTTCCACTTCCTAGCCACCCTACAATCCTTCGTATTTGGTGAGGATTTGGGTAACTTCCATCTACATACCTCCAGGTTCTCAACTAGCAGATTGATCGTAGCCTTGACAACACCATCAACAACTCTTTCCTCCCCCGAAACACCCTATTGTTTCTCTCTTTCCAGATGCCCCAACACACATGGGGGGGATCAATCTCCAATGGGCACATATGAGGGGGTGATAAGAGGGGTACCTCTAGTTAAGGATAAATTGAGATAAGTTCTCCATGAAAACCAAAATTAGACCAAAGGTTTCCATAATTCTCAACCAGACCGCAGAAGCATAAGGGCAATGGACAAGAAGATGATTTATGGTCTCTTCCTTATTTTTAAACAGAACACACCAGTTAACAACTGGGATACCTCTCCTCTGTAAGTTATCTAGGGTCAGAATCTTCCCATGCATGGTAGTCCACCAGAAGAAACTAATCTTTGGTAACAACTCGAAATTCCAAGCCTTTTTCCACAAATCCTCATCCACCACATTATTAGACATCAACAGGTAAGCTGACTTGACCGTGAGTTCCCCTGACGCATTGTGGCACCAAACAATTCTATCATGAATCTGCGAGAGAGGGATTATGATTTCTTCTAACATCATCTGAACTTCCCACACTGCCTGATTCCCCTGTGGATGACCATAATAAGCCTCCACCAACTTCTTCCATTTCCTATCATGAATAATATAGTCCTCCACCTTTCTCCCAAACAAAAATTGAATATGCTCCTTAATTTGGTAGTACTTGCCCATCCCAAGGGGTTTATCCCGATCCACCAGTCTTCACAGAACCTAATCCCATTGCCTTTACCAAGGATCCATTTCATCCCCGTCCTCAGAATGCTGCTACTTTTAGAGATACTATTTCATATCTTTGATCCTTTCGGTAATCCCCTACCATACATAGTGTCGGTGAACTGGGAGGAATTAAAGTACTTAGCCTTCATTATTTTGCACCACTCCACAGAGTTCCTCACTAGCTTCCATCCAACTTTAGAAAGAAAAGCTTTATTCAGATCTTTCAGGCGTCTCACTCCAAGACCACCTTTGTCCTTAGGCTTACAAATAGTATCCCAACTTACCAAGCTCATTCTTGCCTTTTCCTCCACCCCGTCCAAAAAACATTTCTTTGGATTCTCTCCATTTTTTCCACCATTCTGTCAGTTATTTTTAAATAAGGATAAAGAGTAGATCGAAATACCTTGGAGCCCAGCAGAAAGAAATTGGAGTTTTGCAACGCTGCTCAAAACCTTTCCCTTCCATCCAACCAACTTCTTTTGCATCTTCTCCAGGATTACATTCCAGAATTGGTCAAAAACCTCTTTCACTGTGAGCGAGAGGTCCAGGTAAGTACCAGGCAGCTCAGCCCCGATACACCTAATACACTCCATAACCATGCGCTGATTTCGGGTGTTAGTGTTAAAGAAGTAAATTTTGCTTTTACAATAGTTGATTTGTTGTCCAGATACTACCACATAATCATTCAACGCTTTCTTTAACTCCTTGGCTTCAAGGACCAATGATTTCCCAAATAAAAACGTGTCATCAACAAATTGTTGGATGACCTCTGGGGGAAGAGTGCACGCTGACTTAATCCCTGCCATTTTCTTTTGTCATTCAAGCCAATAAATTTCCTGGCCAGCACCTCCGCCACAACAAGAAACAAGTAAAGTGAGATCAAGTCTCCTTGCCTGAGGCCCCATTCCTGGATAAAAGAGCCCCACAGACAGCCATTGACCAGCACCGAAAACTCAACTATTTCTGCCACAACCTTTATGATTATAATAAATCTTTCATGAAAACCATATCTCCTCACAATCTCATACATAAAGTCCCAATACACTTTATCGTAAGCCTTAGAGATATCCAGTTTTAGGGCCATACTTGGGTTTCTACTTTTTCCATAGAATGAATCACTTCATGGGAGGTAATCACTGCGTCTAGGATTTGTCTACTGGGGACAAAACCTTTTTGGTTAGGGTTTATGATTTTTTTTAAGAGTGGTTTTACTCTATTGGCCAGAATTTTGGAGAGGATCTTATAAACAGTGTTACATAGACTAATAGGACGAAAGTCCCCCAGACGTTTTAGGTCTCAAATTTTAGGCACCAACACAATATAAGCATTGTTTAATTTCTTCAGAATATTCCCCGTTCTAAAAAGTCTCTTGCAGTGTGCGTCAAATCATATTTGACCACCTCCCAATATTGCTAGAAAAAAGCAGGGGGAAACCCATCCGGGCCCGGAGCCTTGTAGGCTCCCATAGAAAACACGACATTTTTCACCTCCTCCTCAGTAACTTGGCTAAGCAGTTCATCATTATCCTCATCTATTATGACCGAAGGAATGACCTCCAAAAGTTTATTTCTCACATTAGTAGAATCCCCTCTAACCGGACATAAGTAAGACTCTTTAAAGAACTCAACAACAAATTTACCCATTTCCTCCTCCTCAACCAACTCCATATCTTCAAATTATTAATGAGGGATTTAATAGTGCTCCTTTTGTGCTTGGAACACATTGTTGAAATTGTAACACATTGTACAATTTTATTGAAATTTTGCATTATTTTGACTAATGATAGAACAAATTTTCAAACCTTCAAACTATGAGATTCTTGATTTAATTCTTAATACAAATATCTTTAAAAAACTTTAATGATGAGTTAAATGACTTAATTCCAAGAGTTCGAAGTCTTTTATATTTTGAGCATATTGTTGAAATTGCAATACATTGTACAATTTTATTGAAATTTTGCATTATTTTGACTAATGCTGGAACCAATTTTCAAACCTTAAAACTTTGAGATTCTTAATTTAATTCTTAGTACAAATATCTTTAAAAAAATTGTAATGATGAGTTAAATGTCTTAATTCCAAGAGTTCTAGAGTTTATTTAATTTGAACATAGATATTGAGAAAGTTCTAATGATTCGAATGAGATACCTCGACCCTCTAGATTCTTGGTTTGTTTAATATGAATATTATCATAAAACTCTCTTATAGCCATGTAGTATATCTTCTATGCTCATGCAATTTAAACACTTTAATATCACTTTATAGAGTTTAACTATCTCTAAAAAGGGAACTCAAATGAAGTAATTGTTAGAACACGGTTTTTAAAGTTTGATAAGTGGTTATTTTGTGGCTTCATAATTTGCATATGGATAGAGTTAAGGATTTCATGAGTAAAGTTATGGTCTTTATTCCATCTCAATCTTTTATTATTAAACATCGAAATTAATGGTCTATAGTCCAACAATAATAAAAGGTGGATAATGAAATAAAATTATTTATTTTCATTAATATAGGTTTTATTTTAGGTGATGATAATGATAGTGAATTTGAATGATCTTTTTTTTATAAGAGATTTTTCACTGCTATGCTTTTGGGGATGATTGTGTGTAAGCTTTTAGCATCAACATTTCAGATCATACTCCATGATACATCATCGGGATGAGAGAGCTCAAGAATGAAATTTTTCATGGAGTATGATCTGAAACATTGATGCTAAAAACTTACACACAATGAGTCCCAGAAGCATAGCAGTGAAATTCATGGATTGTGGAAATTTGTTATCATTAAGTAAGAGGTTGTCAAGAGAATTTTAATTAGTATTAAAATATAAGAAAGTTTACAAAATGTAAAATTTGTCAATTGTAAATAGATAAACCATTCCATAATTAGAAACTAATGAATTTGATTGACGTTTACCCTTGGAATTTCAATATTTAATTTTTACATTTGGACTTTATTATATAATGTGTCATTAGGGTTTTTCTTTTCATTATTACTAGCCATCTAATAGTATATCCGTATACTAGAGCTCTTTACAAGTGGGATTGTCATCTTATCAGATTAAAACGTCGTGTATAAATAACTCCGACTTATCATGTGCTATCTTGACAAACAATCATCCACTAACATCTAAATTATTGTGAACCCAGAAAAAAAGTAAGATTCCTTTCATTTGTCTTATAGTTCCCTGGCTTTATCACGAGGAAAGAAACATTTAGCAGTCACATTATTACATCACTTCTATTCACATGGCGGCCTTGAAAATGGTGGCTTTCTTTTGCACGTCCTCAACTACAGCGACTTCTCTTCTCCATTTTTCCCCAAAGCTAACAAACAAGTATTCTATCAGTGCATCCAGATTTGCCAGAAAATATTCGCCTTCTACACGACTGCTCTCTCACAATCATCCAGTTTTCATCATTAAAGTTAGCAGAAATGACAGTGAAGAAGCTGAAGAATATAGAGCTATGGCATCCAGATCAAGCGCATATCCTCCAGAAATTAGTTTAACTGCTAGAATTATTGAGCTCCTCAATCTACCAGTTAAGTTTCCTCTTTCCTCTTTCACTGTTTTCATAGAATGTACTTGCAGGATTTATAAGATCTGTTTCTTACAAGATTTATAGATGGCAAAACCCCCCAAAAAAATGCCGAAGGAAAAATAATCCATTCGCTCAGTAAAGATTCTTTCATTTTTGGTTGATGTTCAAACCCCAAATATCTTACGTTCTTGAGCACATTCTAAACAGAAAATCTGTAACAGCGGATGTCCTGACTGAAGAGCTCAGATTCTTGGTTTCATTTTAACACATACATTTTCAAAAACCCTAATGACGAGTCGGAATTCCTGAGAAAAACCTGCAGACTCTTTGTTTGATTTTACACTTCCTTTCAAAATTTCTCTGATATTTTATTAGAATAGTACTTTTTTTAGGGCCACGGGTTTGCAGTCCCCTAATTATATCCCTGAGCATTATTGCAAGCTGCTCAAAATATCGAAGCATCGGAAAAGCAGAGAAGCCATTGTCGCATTTTAAGTTTTGTTTGCTTTTATTTTATTTCTAAATCTAAATTCTCACACCAAAAAATAAACTCAGTCTCTCCAGAGGCATTTCTGCTTCTCCACCATTAAGCCAGTTAGTTTTCTTATTGTGTGGTTATTATTGGCCTGAAATACAAAATAATAAACCCTAAGTGTTCAGGGTCACTTTTACCCTTTCGCCATTGAAAAACAGGGGACTCGAAACATTTACAGCTTTATGTGCACAGTACGGTCAATAGATTTTTTTAATATGGATGCTGTTAGTTTTATATATTATAATAGGTTTTTGTTTGGTTTTTATTGGTTTGATCTTTATAATCTGTTTTCATTATGTAAAAAGTAAAAAAATAGATGACTTATGTCAATTTATATTTCTACATTTATATTAATTTATATTAATGAAGAATAATCAGATTTTTTAACATAATATTTACAAATTTCTTCAAGTGCTCATATAAAGATCTATCCTAATAAATATTTGAATTATTTTTTAATTAAATATAAAATAATTATTCACTAACATCTATATTATGTGTAGATTCCTTTCATTTTTGTCTTATTGTGCTCTAGCTTTATCATAAAGAAACATGCATTTAGCAGTCACATAATTACATGACTTCCATTTACCATGGGGGCTTTCTCTTCCACGTGCTCGACTAAAGCGCCTTCTCTTCTCCATTTTTCGCCAAACCTAACAAACAAGCATTCTATCAGATTTTGCCAGAAAATATTTGCCTTCTACAAGACTGATCTCTCACAATCATCCAGATTTCACCAGTAAAAGTTAGCAGAATAACACTGAAGAAGCTGAAGAATATACAAATATGGCATCCAGATCAAGCGCATATCCTCCAGAAATTACTATAACTGCTAGAATCATTCAGCTCCTCAATCGACCAGTTAAGTTTCCTTCTTTCCTCTGGATCTTTTCAATGTTTTCAGAGACAGTACTTTAAGGATTTATAAGATTTGTTTCGTACAAGATTTAGAAGGTAAGCCCCCAAAAAAATTGACAAAGGAAACATAATCCATTAACTCAGGAAAGATTCATTCATTTTTGGCTGATGTTCAAACCCCAAATATCTTAGGTTCTTGAGTTCATTCTAAACAGAAATCTTTTCGAAAGTTTTAATAGTGGATCTGATTTTCTCACCGGATACGTCAGATTCTTAGTTTCATTTTAACATAGAAATTTTCGAAAGCCCTAATGACGAGTCGGAACTCGGAAGTTGTGACAAAAATTTGCATACTCTTGGTTTAATTTCAACACATTTTTTCAAATTTTCTCTGATATTGCATTAGAATAGTAGTTTTTTAGGGTCACTGGCAATCACCTTCTAATTATATCACAGAGAATTATAGTAAGCTGCTCAAAAAATATTTCAACATCCGAAATACAGAGAAGCTATTGTAGAAAATTTAACGTCTTTTAAAAAAGTTTCTAATCTAAATTCTCACAGAAAATAATAAACCCTAAAAGGCGCTTGTATCTCTTCACCATTAAGCAAGTTAGTTTTCCTTATTGTGTGTTTACTATTGGCCTGAAATACAAAATAATAAACCCTAAGCGTTTAGAGTCGCTTTTACCCTTTCGCCATGAATAACAGGGGCCAGTTAATTTTCCATATTGGGTGTTTATTATGGGCCTGAAATACAAAATAATAAACCCCAAGTGTTCAGAGTCAATTTTAACCCTTTGCCATTGAGAAACAGGGGACTATTAAGATTTACAGCTTTATGTGCACAGTACGCGGAGAAGGGACAATGGCATTTGTCAATAGGTTTTTTAAATTTGAAGTAAAAAAGTTTCAAAAAGTTTTTTACAGAAAACGCCTGACCTCCTTAAATGGAAATTGGAACATTCTTTTCTAAACTAAAATGTTTATTTATCTTTATATAAATAATATTTTTTCCAATGTTTTTAATTTATTTATTTTACAAATATTTGAAGTATTTTAATCTTAGGTTAAGATTCACATTTGGTTAATATAAAATAATTTTTTTCAACTTAATTAAATAATTAGTTTAATTTAGTGAAAAGTAATATAAATTTTTTATAATTTATTAATAATTAAGTAGATGAATTCTTTTAATGGTAGAGAATTTGTATTTTTGAAAAAAAGATCGCAAATTTAAATTCTATAGAATAGAATATGTATACTTTGTTTATATTATAATTAAGTGTCTGGAAAACAAAGTAGTCTCATATTAGATAAATTGAAAAATAGATCACTCAATATCATAAATTATTAAAGAATCCATCCATTTCTATTAAGAAATTACTTAAGGAATTATAAGATCGGTTTCTTACCAGATTTAGAAAGTAAAACCCCGGAAAGAAAAATAATTCGTGAACTCAGCAATGATTCTTTTAGTTCAAACCCCAAATGTCTTAGGTTCTTGAGTACATACTAAACACAAATATTTTCGAAAGCTTTAATAACGGATCGGATGTCCTGACGGAAGACCTCAGGTCTTCAGATCCTTGGTTTCATTTTAATACGGAAATTTTTAAAAGCTCTAATGATGAGTTGAATCTCCTGATACAAACCCCGCAGATTATTGGTTTGATTTTCACACAGATATTTTCAAAAAGCTCTCTGCAATAGTAATACTAATTTTCTAGGGCAATCACCTTCTAGTTATACCGCAGAGCATTATTGTAAGCTGCTCATAGAGAATGTATTGTAGCAATTTAATTTTTTCCCCTCATAGAAAAGAATAAACCCTAAATTTTCGGAGGCATTTATACCTCCACACCATTAAGCCAGTTAGTTTTCCTCATTGCGTGTTTATTACTGGCCTGAAATACAAAATATAAACTTCGAGTGTTCAGAGTCACTTTTACCCCTTCGCCATTGAAAAACAGGGGACTCTAAGATTTACAGCTTTATGTGCACAGTACGGGGAAAAGAGACAATGGCACTGGTCAATAGGTTTTCTCAAATTTAAAGTAACAGTAAAGATATTGCACAAAAACGCATGAAGTCTTTCAATGGAAAATTGGAACATTCTTTTCTAAAGTTATATATATATATATATATATATATTCAACTCTAGTTTATTTATAGTAATGGTGGATATAAAATAAATTATTCTACTTTAAAGGAATAATTAAGTTTAATTTTGTAAAAAATGACAGTGAATAGTAATTAATTTTATAATTCATTAAGATTGATTAGATGAATCTTTTTAGTGGTGGAAAATTTGTATTCTGCAAAAGAGAAGTCATAAGTTCAAATCCTATAATGGGTATAATTAGGTGCCTCTATATGAGTATAAAGTAGTGGGACATTTTTTTGAGGCATCCCCATCCTAGAAATGTCTCGGGGACAAGGAAGGCCTAGGGGACTTTGACTTTGACTTCTAGAGGAAATTCGACTTTGGCTCTAAAAATAACACAAATCCGAAATATATGAATTCTGCTAATTCTTAGATTTTAAGGTTCTATTATGTATACGTGTATATGCTTCATCCATGTTTTCATATGAATATTTTAAATTTGTCTACATATTTTAATTTTCCCTATTGTTACATACATAGCTTTCCCCTTTGCCATCCCTATCTGCCCCCAAAATTGGCAAAAATATTTGTTGTCCCGGAAACTCGTCCTCTCGTGCCATACCCATCTCAAAAACTTGGGGTAACCTTGCATATTACTAAAAGTCATTTGTGAATTGAAAAATAGATCGCTCCATATCATAGAGTATAAAAGGATCCATCCATTCCTAACTTGACGTTAATTATTTATCACATCTAATGAAACCTAATTTCCACACCTACCTTTCTAATAATAAACAAAAGATAACAATGTATCAAACAATGTAGTTGTGAAAATATAACTTATTTTATTTTAATAAAAAATATGTATTGTGTCAAACATATATTTGTTTCTTATTTGAATGTTTTTCAAAACATAATGTTGTCAAATTCTGGATTAAAAAAAGAAAAAAGAGAAGGTATGGATGATTGGTGGGTTGATTAACTTAAATGCCAATTCTCACATTATTCGTAACAAAGGAAACTCTTAAGATTGTTGCAATTGAGGAAACAATGTAATGCATATGCAAATGGGAAATCATAAAGTCTTTTAAGCAATAATGATGTAAGGACTTTTAAGATGACCTAAAGTATCTTAGAATATTTCTATTCAATGAGTTACATATGTTCCAAAACTTAGTAGAAAACTAAAAATGTTAAGTTCATCCATTGACAAAGGTGGAAAAAGGGTCATAGACCATGGAAAAAATGTAATATTGTGGAGAAATTGCAAATTTCAAGGAAAACACACAACTACCAATTTGTTAATTTACTGGATAACATAAATAAGACTAAATAAGTTGAAGAATGATGAACATCAAAATATGACATTTCAATGAGGGACATATCCTATATATAAACTATTATGACTAGTATAATTATTTTGTTTCTTAATCTAACGTGTAATATTCTTTTATCTATGTACATGCATCTTTTTAATCTTTCAAAATAAAATTTATGGTAAAGGATTATTAAATGTGTTTCTTACTAGATTTAAAAGGTAGACCCCAACAAGTGCTAAAGGAAAAAGCATTGGACATGTTTGCATTTATATACATGACCTAAGAAGTTTTCAATAGCTGTTTTATAATTTGTATTGATTTAATGTAAATGATATGCTAATGGAGTCTTCTATTTTTTAAACATATTGTTGAGATTCTAATATATTATACAATTTTATTAAAATTTTGCATTATTCTGGTTAATGGTCGAACAAATTTCCAAACCTTAAAATCTTGAGATTCTTGATTTAATTCTTAACACAAATATCTTCAAAAACTCTAATGATGAGTTAAATGTCTTAATTCCAAGAGCTCTAGAGTTTGCTTAATTTGAACATAGATGTTCAAAAAGTTCTAATGACCCGAGTTAGATATCTTGATCCTCTAGATTCTTGGTTTTGTTTAACATGAATATTATCATAAAGTTCTCTTATAGTCATGTAGTATATCTTGTATGATCATGTAATTAAACACTTTAATAACGCTATACCGAGTTTAACTATCTCTAAATAGGGAACTCAAATGAAGTAATTGTTAGAACATGGTTTTTAAAGTTTGATAAGTGATTATTGTGTGGCTTCATAATTTGTATATGAATAAAAAAAGTTAAGGATTTCATGAGAAAAATTATGGCCTTCATCCTATCTCAATTGATATCTAGATCATTTTTATTATAAACATCCAAATTAATGGTCCATAGTCTAACAATAATAAAAGATGGATAATGGAATAAATTTACTCGTTTTCTTTAATATAGGTTTTATTTTAGATGATGATAACATTAATGACTTTAAATGACCTTTATAATATATTTTTGCATACCCTTCAAATTTTAACATTTTTTTTTACAATTTTATAGGTTATGACTTTATTATATAATGTGTCATTGGAGTTTCCTTTTTTATTATTACTAGCCATCTAATTGTCCATGTATTTGAGCTCTTTACAAGTGGAATTATTATCTTTCTAATTGACCTCAATAATATAATCTTCACCTTTCCTCCTCATTCCTCTTTATTATCAATATTTATCCAAAATTCCATCTGGCACATGTGTGCGTATTTTTGTGCATACACATTTACACAGGCATATTCATAATTATATATAAATGATCTTTGTTATTATTATACTTCTCATATGCCATCTTCACTATGTACTATCAAAATTATCTTAGTTTCAATTTGGGCTCAATGACTATAGTTTTTCTTTAGATATTCTTTTGTATATATCTATATGCGTATCTACGTATATGCATGTATATTTGTATGTACCTACATACATACATACACATATAGACATAGACATAGACATAGATATAGATATAGGTATAGATATACATATACATATACATGTGTGTGTGTGTGTGTGAGAGAGAGAGAGAGAGAGAGAGAGAGAGTTCTGAACTACATAATATTATGATGCATAATTAACACATAATAAACATTTTAGGAAACAAATTATATCATGAATAAATTCCCTCTAAATGTAAGTTATAAGATGTGATGTAAGATGATGTAAGGTGTTAGATAAGATATTCTTATATACTATCTTTTATGGTTTTCATATATATTTATTTGACATATGGTTTTTTATTTCTCATGTTATAAATTGTAGTTGAGGATGCTTCCACTACTAACTGCTATCGGAACACTACCTTGGAGGCATGGTGAAACAGGAACTTGGGGTGCAATGGGTATACTTGTGTCAATATGGATTTCAAGGTATTTGAAGAAATTAATCAACCAACCACGTCCTACCTCAGCCCTTGGTTTAAGAGCTGACCCTGGAATGCCATCTTCACATGCACAATGCTTTTTATATATCACAACATATGGTGCCCTAACATGTAAGTTTGTTTACCAACATTTGATTGATTATGCATTTTCTTGCTAGCTAATAGTTTCAAATTCTCATCTTTTCTAATATTTAGAATGTGGAAGCATAAAGTGAGTTCAAACTAAAAGTATGCTTAATTAATGGTAATGGGTATATATATAAGTTATTATAAACGTGTGATGGTTTAATTGGTCAATGTTATTCATTTGTTTAGAGCCTCCAAGGTTATAGTTTTACTTGATGCGAAGGTAAATAAACATATGATTACAAGTGACCAAAATATTTCCCCATCTGTAGCAATCTTCAAGAAACCATTGTCCTTCATCTTCATTAAATCCTACATAATTTTAGGCTCATCCATGGTAAAGCCTCAAATTTTTTGAATTACACTTGTCAAGTCCAACCTAAACATCTGGTTCACCACGAGGTGCAACTTTCTTAGTCTTGGATAGTAGCTATCTTTACATGATCATTTGGTTGCCAAACTATAGAAATGTAGTTGATCTCTCTAAAGATTTTGTTTTAATTTTTTGTATTTTTATTTCCTATCGCAAAATTCCAAAACTTGTATCTATTCACCCCATCATTGCAAAATGATAATAGATACTTGTTGTTGGTTTAAATTCTAATTTTCATTTATTCTCCTTAAGCACATCAACATCTGCCTCAAAACAACAAATTTTGATATTGTTGAAATGAGGGGATTTTTCTTGTCTAAACTTCCTTTGGGATTTTATTTACAAATAATGTAGGAGACATGTTAACCAAATAACAAGCCACACTTAGAGCTTTTGACCATGATTTCTAATCTAGACCAACTCATTTGAGCACACTTCTAGTCCTCTCTATTAGTGTTGTTCATTCTCTCTACAATTTTATTTTATTGAGGGGTGTTAAGAGGTTGCCTTTTGCCACGCAATGCCATTGTGTGTGCCAAATTATCAAAATCCATTGAATAGGGTTCCCACCTCTATATATTTTCAACACCTTGAAACTCTTTTCTATTTAGCTCTCCACAATCTCTATGAACTTACATAAGGCCTTATATTTGTGCAAGAGTAAATGTACCCATGGCTTTTTAGAGAAATCAACAACTTTTTGTAAAGAGGTAAACACTTTTGACCTAGAGCTATGAACTGATGGGTCACAAATGTGAGAACTGATTCCCAATTTAAATATTTAATAATAACACCCCAATGGGGTTTGAAACTTGATGGCAAGAACAACAAGATTACAAGGTAAACCATCACACTGTGCCAATATTAGATAGAAAAGTCATCATTGAATGAAACATAATGTAGGAATTTTCTAAGTGAAGTTAGATCAATAAAGCATACACATTAGTATTAATTAAGTTTTAAATCCCTATAAATATAAAAAATCTTGAATAAAAATGAACATTGTGTTGTATCTAATATTCACAAATAGGTAAAATCTAAGCAATAATCAACTAGACCTTGAACCATGTTTTTACATTTCAAGTTCCTAAGGCCATTTTCACAAATGTGGCCCATGTACTCATGCCAAAATATCGTCTTCTTTGTTGGAAGCTTACCGTTCTTTAATGTAAGAGCATACTATTGAATTTGATTTATTGGTGAATGGACAACTTAATGTTGAAGATGGACATTTTTTTATTGAAGTCACAATTTACTTTTTAATATGTCTAAGTACTATGATTGTGACAATTTGTTGCTAAAAATTACCTAATGTCATGTATAGAGAATGTGTAATGGGGAAGCAGACTAAAGCAATTTTAAAAGGAAATCTTACTCAGCGAAAGGGAAGTTGGATCTAGTGCATACAGATCTGTGTGGTCCTACAAGAACAAGATCTTACTACGGTGAAAGCTACTTTATACTTTTTGTTGATGACTTTTCTAGAATGATGTGGATTACATATTTAAGAGAGAAAATCAAAAGCGTTTGACAAATTCAATATATTCAAAAAAAAAAGTTGAGAATGAATCATAATGAAAGATAAAATGTTTGAGATCAGATAGAGGTGGGGAGTTTACTTCAGATTTGTTCAATACCTACTGCGAAGAGCATGGAATATACAGACAACTATCTGCTCCTAGGACACCACAATAGAATGGGATAACAGAGCGAAGAAACAAAACAATATTAGATGCTGCTAGAACTATGTTGCTGGAAGGAAATGTATCACATGTTCATTGGAGAGAAGATGTTGGTACCATTGTGTATACTTTAAATAGAATTCAGATCAGAGAAGGTACAAGTAAGACTCCTTATGAATTATAGTTTAATCATACTCCTATTGTGAAATATTTTAGAATATTTGGTAGTAAATGCTATATTAAAGGAGATGATGAGATTGGGAAGTTTGATGCTAGAAGTGATGAAGGGATATTCCTTGGGTATTCCACTAAAAGCAAAGCCTATAAATGTTTCAATCTGAGATTGATGAAGATGATTGAAAGTGCTAATGTGAGGATTGATGAAAAGTTCTAGATTCAAGAGAGAATGTATGATTGTAATCAAAATACAGAGGTCAAGGAAGTTACTGCAGATCAAGAAGAACCTTTTGAGATTGACTGTGAGATCAAGGTATGTCAAGATGATTCAAATGATCCTACTGAAATTCCTACGACTCCGATGTATGTTAAGAAAAACCATCCTTAAGATCAAATTATTGGAGATGCTAATAAACGAATGATGACAAGATCTAAATTAAGAGATGAATTTGTTTGATTTATCAAGTTGAACCGAAATCTACTGATGAGACATGTAGAGATGGATCTTGGACTAAAGCTATGCAGGAAGAATTAGAACAGATAAAGAAGAACAACACTTGGGAATTGGTTCCAAGACCTAAAAACAAGAATGTTATAGGAACTAAATCGGTTTCAAAAACAAAATGGATGATGAAGGAACAATGGTAAGAAATAAAGCAAGATTGGTTTGTAAAGGCTACTCACAACAAGAAGACATAGACTTTGAAGAAACATTTGATCCTGTTGCTAGGTTGGAAGGAGTGAGATTATTTCTTGCTTATGCTGCACATAAAGATTTTAAGGTATATCATAAGGATGTGAAATTTGCATTTTTGAATGGAGACCTAGAGGAAGAGGTATACATTGAGTAACCTGATGGATTTAATTTGACAGAAGATGAAAACACGGTTTGTAAATTGAAGAAAGCTTTGTATGGACTTAAACAAGCACCTAGAGCATGGTATGCAAGACTGGACAAGTATTATCTACTTCGTCTTGGTTTCAAAAAAGGTAATGCATGCAACAATTTGTATTTAAGAACTAGTGAAGATGGAATTCTAATCATAGAAATTTTTGTTGATAATATCATTTTTGGAGGAAATGATGTGATGAGTAAAAGATTCTCTAAAGAAATGAAGAATGAATTTGAAATGTCAATGATTGGTGAGATGAAATTTTTCCTTGGATTGCAAATTAATCAGAACAAGAGTGGTATTTTCATTTCTCAGACTAAGTATCTTAAGGAAATGTTGAAGAAATTTGGAATGGAAGATTGTAAACCTGTTGGGACACCCATGGTGACTAGTTACAAACTTACTACTAATGATGAAACTCAGAGTGTTTTTTAGACAAAGTACAAATCAATGATTGGAGGTCTACAGTATCTAACTCACACCAGACCAGATATTGCTAATGCACTTGGAATTGTGGCAAGATATCAAGCAGATCTTAAAGAGACACACCTTGCTACTGTGAAAAGAATTTTCAGATACTTGAAAGGAACCATAGAGTATGGGTTATGATATGAAAAATCAGATGATTTTATCTTACATGCATATATTGATTTTGATTGGGCAGGTAGTGTGGATGACAAAAATAGTACAAGTGGTGGAGTATTTTTCCTTGGAAAAATGTTGGTTTAATGGTTAAGTAAGAAGCAGGATATATAGCTCAGTCTACTGCTGAATCTGAGTGTATTGTTGCTGCTATAAATTGTACACAGATTGTTTGGATGAAACAAATCCTGAAAGACATTGGAATAATTTTTGAAGAGCCAGTGTTATCCATTGTGAATACACTAGCACAGTGAATATGTCGAAGAATCCAGTAATGCACTCAAAGACTAAACATATTTTGATTAAGTATCATTTCTTGAGGGATAAGGTAGTAGAGAAGGATATCAGATTGGAGTATGTCAGCACAAAGGAATAGATAGTAGATATATTTACAAAACCTTTGCCAAAGGATGCCTTTGAGCATCTCAGAGGTATGCTTGGGGTGTGAGCCCCTCCTTGCGAGAACTAAATTAATGCAGGAATGCATCAGTCTAGTGGCTTTCAGAGCTATATCATTTTCTGGACTTGATGTATGGATCTACTCCTTAGGGGGGGTGATCACAGGAACATACAAAACATAGTTGGGTGATTTTGCAATTG
Source organism: Thuja plicata (assembly GCA_018584345.1). Taxonomy (NCBI): domain Eukaryota; kingdom Viridiplantae; phylum Streptophyta; class Pinopsida; order Cupressales; family Cupressaceae; genus Thuja; species Thuja plicata. Next base: position 3,189,400 of record MU225876.1, read on the forward strand.
GTCATTGTAGGCATGAAGATTTGAAAAAACTACACCTTGCAGAAGAAAGAAGAGTTATGACACCCTTTGCCATTGTTGTCAAAGGGGGAGAGATTCTATGTGAAAATCCTTACTGTTTAGGGAGAGTTGTGTTGAGGATATTGAGAAGATTGTATTGAGAGAGTACTTTTGGGTTGATGGATTTTTCCATATGTTGCCATCAATGCCAAAGGGGGAGATTGTTGGAATTGGTTCATGATGATGTTGTTGGCATTCATGTTTTGTCGCTGATGTCAACATATGTTTCTATGGAGGAAGAACACACTGGTTATTACTATTGCTTTATAACTGACAGAGGTGTATGGGTACTGTACAGATGATTCCGAACGAGCGAAGATAATGATGTGTACAGTGATGTGTGGTGATCTTATTCCTAAGGTCGCATGACTTAATAGTGTGAATTAGATGAGTTACATATGTTTTAGTGAAGATTGGATACTGGACGGTGACAGTGATGTTTGACAGAGTTAGTCTCTGTGCTTTGAGTATAACTTAAGAGCGATGTGGATTTAGGTTATGCAATCTTAAGGGATGACAAAAGACATGTTAAGGAATATTTGTTATGGGTCACAAGTTGTATGATTGTTGGTGACGTCAACTGTGGCGTGTATTGTGGAGGAGACCTATTTGGGGCCGACTTCAGAGATGTAGCGTGTATTATGGATTGCGAGCATGGATTACGGATCTTGGATTATATTTGATGAATTGTAATTGATGTTTATTTGTTATAGGTACTGTGTGTATCTTAGCAATGAGTTAAATAATTATTTGTATATTGGGAAAGCTTAATTGGCCGACCTAATCAATTATTGTAATAGGGTATATATGAGAGATCTTTTCTTTTGAAAAGATGTGTGTATTGAAGAGGCAAATATAGAGACAAAGAAGTGTGGAAGATGCGAGCTTGATTGTCTGCTGGATGTAGAGAAGAGTTTGTGTTTGTGTTACTTGATGTTGGAACTGACCAAGCAAAGACAGTTGCTATCAGACAGTTCACTAGATTGTATATCTTCTATATACACTTGTGTTTCAGACTGTAAGTCCTTGAGGGTGGCTTTAACCTTCTTTGGGTAGTGTACCTGGGTAGTGAGCCCACTGTTACTCTTGACTCCTAATAGGGTTTGTCCTTTAACATGGACTGTGTACTGTAATGCATCAATAAGCTCCTAACAGGGCTAAACCGTTTAACAGGGATACTATACTCTCAGTACATTATTTGTGGGTGTAAATGCCACTGAAACGAAATTCAGATCTAAATATAAATGAGAAAATAGTAATTAATGTAATTTACCTTTGATGGAATCTGAATATATAATATCTCTGTTATTCTGAATTTCAATGTATGAACAACACTTATCGATTACGGTGTGTTCATGTGATTCTCAGATCTGCCGCATAAATAAGGTGAAGGTGAATGAGGGGTCACATTTATAATAGATGTGACTCCTCAAGGAGTCACGTCCATTATAAACGTGGCTCCTCATGCTATGTCCTGCCACCTTTTAACACCCGCGTGTATTATCAATCGATAACTATAATAATAGTTATTCTTTATTTGCAATATGGTGTAAACCGATAATGAATAGTAATTGACGCCATAACATATGAAATGTTAAGTCGATACTTAGCACTCAACATGAATCGACAATTTAGTCGATGTTATTTATTAAACATTCGATCAATGATAATTATTATCATTATTATTATTAGATAATAATAATGATAATCATTATTATTATTATATTAAAGCAATAATATATAAATATATAATATATATGAATACTAATAAATATTAATATATTATTAATTATTATTATTATTAA